>CM022672.1:3298942-3326442 GCA_012295275.1 Chrysomallon squamiferum | reverse complement strand
GGTTTTAATTATACAATCTTGTGCAATGGGGCACACAATGAAGTACAAATTCATAGACAAACTACATAGTCTTGGAGGTTGTGAAAACCAGAATAATGAACACTGACCAACTTCAGACTGACAAGTTCCAGCCATTCCATACAGTACAATACTGACTGATCAAAAGCTGGTCACATTTCTGCTCAGTTCTGTTAAACAGGTAGGTTGTTAAGTAAGTAAAGTCTGTATACATACCAGAGATCTTGCTACATACTGTAAGAGGTGGCAGGCCCACCATCCTTTATGGCTTATGATGAATTTGCCTGCCATTTGTTGCCAAACGACAGCAATATCTGCCACCCGTTTATTTAGTGAACTTCATTTTGTATAATAAATTAAACAAACACTCTGAATTTATTTAATTGCACAAAGTAAAATAAACTTGTTAATAGTTAATGTCTTTGATGCAATTATTTATAGGAGTATTTTTGACAAACATTGTTCAAAGTATTTATACCCTGAACATTTTCTGTATCATCATTTAGTTTAACCTTGCACCAGTTACACCAATTCCCAAGATCCCTTTCACAAATGCTGGGGAGACAACTGCATATACACATAAAAGAAATTATTTGCCATTAATCATGTAGCCCATGGGGAAGCAGCAACATATTTCTTTTCCTTATCATTACAAAAAAAAAAAAAACTGGTAAATTATGACAGAAGTTGCTATTGCACATTTTGATTTTCTCAACATCTGGGGTTTTTTTTAAATTATAATTTTAAAAAAAACTGAATTTTCTTTGTAATATCTGGAACATGAATATTTATTTAATAACATTACAACACATTTCATTATTAATGGTTATTTGATGTTAACCAGACTTTTATATGAAAGTGATGTATAATACAGGATATATCTGCTGTCACAACAGAGACAATTTGATTAACACAAAAATTTTTTTCAACTAATGTTCTTTGTTTCTTCTTCATGTT
This sequence comes from Chrysomallon squamiferum, assembly GCA_012295275.1. Lineage (NCBI taxonomy): Eukaryota > Metazoa > Mollusca > Gastropoda > Neomphalida > Peltospiridae > Chrysomallon > Chrysomallon squamiferum. The sequence continues at coordinate 3,325,467 of CM022672.1, read as the reverse complement.
TTATTATTATTATTATTATTATTATTATTATTATTATCATTATTATCATCATCATCATCATCATCATCATCATCATTATTACTATAAAATAATATTCTGAACATCAGTAATAAACACAGTGTTGGAAATTCACTCAAAAAGTCATCACAAAGACTGGCAAGTCTTAAATACTGGTAGCCCTGATGAAAAATTGCCAGCTGTATAGACCAAAAACATTTGTTCATTGGAATAGGAAGATCAAACAATTGAATAATTATCAGTGGAAAGATGTGATAAATGTAAGTGTGGTGATTCAAGAGCAAAGTGAAACAGCCACCATGTGAAATACAATGCAACTAATGAGTTGGTTAATGGATGTTTCAAATAGCTATTTTCTTTTTTTCTGATATATGTATCTATGTATAGATACACACAATTATCAAGGATATAAGGATATCCAATGTACTAGCATTAAAGGATAAATTGTTAATGTGATGGTTTCTTGTGCATAAATGTATAATGTTACACACACACACACACACACACACACACACAATACACACAATTTTAAATTAGTGTTCAGATGAAAGCATCAGTCTCTTTAATATAAAAATTAAATAATAATATTAAAAATAAAAATTTTAAAATGAAAAAGAAAAGGTTTCTCTCAGGTGGGAACTTCATATCCAAATGATTGATGTTTAGTTCTTTAGCAGATGTAGTTAGCACTTTAGCAATCTTAGGCCTCTGAGTTATATCAGGATTACCACTGAACTGTACAATGCTTTTTACAATCCAACACTATTAAACAATCTGTTAGTATCAAAGTTCAAAGGATTGCTATTAACTGGTAATACTTTTGTTTGTCAAAAAGGGCCATAATAACAGAGTACAAGAAACCATTTTCATTACATTTCAGTTCAAAAAAGTCTGTCCCATTCCTCTATAAATGACATTCTTGGTTTAATGTATATCAAAAGGATTTGAAACCACTGATGATCAGTTTTCTTTCAGTTAATTAAGAGCAATTCTGATCACATTAGCTGCTTTTCAATCTATATCCACAGAAATGAATATATGCATTTCGCAGTGATTTAAGTTAAACATATTCTTATCAGTAAAAATAAAACTGTTTTCTGAATAGCTCTATCCAACAACTCAAAACATTTGACATTTACATGTGGCAAAGAAAACATGCTGCCTTCTATTTTAATCTTTATAATTTTCATCATATAAATATTTAAAAAATGATAATAAATAAAACACACACACACACACACACACACACACACACACACACACACACACAAAGTGAAAAATATTTGCTGATGAGGATTAAGTATCAAATTATATTCAAAAAGGTATAACTACTCTATATTACCAATAAACAATACTCTTTGAAAATGATTACTCTGTTTATCAAAACAACAACAATAACTGTTAGTAGTAGTTTACATATCCATGGGAGAGTAATGAGTGTTTGGATTACAAAGAATTCTGTCTTGGTTGACTAAAAGATTACAACCTACGTCATCCTATATTATTTAATTTTAATTAATTGTCTATAAACTAAAAAATGGGTTTTGTAACAAATTATTTTCCAACATCACGTATTTTGCTGTAATGATGAAATTTGTTAATGGAAGATATTATTGTAACATTCTACCATTTGCAACCAGAAATATAACAGGCAAGCAAGAACATAAATAATTTTTTTTTTTTTTTTTTTTTTGTATTTCAATAACATAAGCAAATAATCAATCAGTATAATTCTCCTGCATAACTGGCATCATTAACTAATGGAAAAATGAAAAGAAAAAAAAAAAAAAAATTGGAATTTTATTTCGGTCATTTCTCATTACAAAGGAAGAAGGAATCATATTTGAATATTAAAATAATTTGCACACTTAAATCATAAAACACTTATATGGTTATATTTCCAATGCATTATTTATTACTACTGACATATTCTGTATATTAGTACCTCAGTTAAGTAAGACAACACACACACACCCACAAACAAACACACACACACACATACACACATACCCTCACATCAAGTAAAATATAATTTTATTCTCTGTTACCCCACTTAACAGATCAATTTAAAAGTCAAAACAAATATTTGTAAAATTACATGTACATGCATTATGTGTATTTACATACAAAACACACACATACTGTCTGTAAGAAATGATCTGTCAACAAGGCATCTGAATTACCTAACACTATTTTTATCATGCTGTTTATCTGTACACAAATGTTTTATTTATTAGTTAAGTGAAAGGCTGATAATAAATTCCTTTGTTGCATAACTTTGTTAACAACATGAAAATGTTTCCTGTTAATAAAAGGTAAATATTAGTATAATAATTTCTGTTTGTTTTCTTTATATATATATATATACACGTGTTTGTGTAATATGTGTGCATAAAATTGATGTGTGTGTAATATTAATGCAATATATGCAGATCAATATTATTTTCATTGTGTTCTAACATTTTGTTATATATATATATATATATATATATATATATATATATATATACATACAGTATGTTGATTTACTTTTCTCTGTTATAACATAGACTATAACACATGGGATACTGTCACTCACTGTGTAATTATCTGTTTTGTCGTGCTTTGAGTTTTATGCTTCAGTACAGATACAGATAAGAAAATTACTGACTGACTGACTCATAGTCATATACTTCATGTCAGTATTCATAATAAATAAATAAATAAATATTAGCTTCAAAAAGGATCTATATATATAATTTTTATACTATTTAAATAACTTCTTATTCATTAATTTATATATATATATATTATGGTGCCTCACCAAGGAATGCTGGAGGGTCAACTTAATTTTTATCAAGTTTTCACTGAAGTCATTTACAATGTTAATGTACGATCTCTATGTATTTTATGACCAAAAGCTAATCAAAACCTTTGAATTACTTGATAGCTGTGGACATTTTGGGACACTGTGCTATCTGTCTGTTCTTTAATCTTTTTTTTATCTGACATAGCCAGTGAATTACTGGACTTTGTAGGAAGGGTACAGAGGCAAACCAACAAGAGCAGATATGTGGGGTTTTTGGCTATGGAGTTCATCCATATTTTGAGCTATCAAGGCAAGTATGAAATGCAATCATGGAATCTGCCAGCTGGTACCACAATATATATATATATATATATAATTCTGTGGAAAGTGAATTCATGGTTTAAATTCTGAACTGAATATTAGTTTAATTAGAAATGAGTGTGTGTGTGTGTTTGTGTGTGTATATATATATAATTCTGTGTAAAGTGAATTCATGGTTTAAATTCTGAACTGAATATTAGTTTAATTAGAAATGAGTGTGTGTGTGTGTTTGTGTGTGTATATATATATAATTCTGTGTAAAGTGAATTCATGGTTTAAATTCTGAACTGAATATTAGTTTAATTAGAAATGAGTGTGTGTGTGTATATATATTCATGTAAACTGATTACAGACTTAGATAAAAATAAAAATAATTGAAATATGTTAACAACATTTTGTTTTTCATATATTTAAACAAATAAATTAATGAATAAATAGTATTTAAAATTATATCAGTATATTTTAATGTTAAGTTACTTCATAAGATATAAAAATGGTTTATTAATAATTATGATACAGAAAAAAATATACTGACAGTATATTAACAGTGTGGCATTCTTTTGTAGACAGAAAAATACATACTATGGAATCTGTGAAAAAACACTGCACCAGTGAGAATCAACCTTGCAAACCTATAAATACACATAATAGCAAAAATTCAAAAAAAAAAATCATTTAAAAATATAATCATACCTAGAAAAGAAATTAGGAAGTCCACCCTTCTTTGGCTTGGCTCCTCTCTCATCAGACTTATTTTCTTGATTCATGTTGTGAGTTCGCTCGTAGGAATTTCTCGAATATAAATTAATATCACTAAAACCAGCTTCTTCCACTTCAAAAGACATGCTTTTCGACTCACTATATTCTTCACCCAGAGATGCTGCAGATACAGAAAAGTCTGTATTAGTACTGACACTAGACAGACTGGAAACATCAGTGTAATGACGTTCCCCTAGTTGTGGTATAAGACAGTCAACACTATGCAAAGTTAACTGGTCCGGGTCTTTGCCTGAGCGAGTTTCTACTTCAAGTGATTTACATTTATTCGTAATTTCAGTCAGTTCACATTTATCGTCATCAAATGTCGAGTGCAAGCTAATATTTGAGATATTTTCTGACAGATCATGGGTATCAGATCCATTGCAAACCAAACTTTTATCATAATCTGAAGGATAGTTTGCTTCAGGTAATGTTATTTCACAAGCAGGGACAATAGAATTCTGATTAAAATTATCTTTAAGATTTTGACCAGAAACTAATTGTTTAGTTGTAGGAATATATACTAAGGGCAGAGGCATATTTTCTAGAACCCGAGAAAACCTGTTGCTATCAGCAACTGAAACAGGCATATCCTGTGTTAATGATATTGGTGACATCAACAACCCAGACTTTATGCCACTTTGCAGTTTTGATCTGTTTGTATTTTTGTTCTCTGCTATTGGCTGAGTCTCTGAAGTCTCACCTCTATCAACAAACACTTTTTCTGATGACTGTGAACCTTCATGACAGTTACTAGGGTTAGGACCGTCACAAGTACTTTTATCGTGGCTGACTTCATTACCATTACAGTTTGAAGTAGTTTTCGCCAGTTTTTTATCCGAATCATCTTCGTAGGTTTTGAGAGGATCAGCAGATTCCTCTTTTGTTACATCACCGGTCATCGCATTCTGAACCCGAGACTTCAAAGTGTCAACATCTTCAAAATGTTCAAACAAATTGATTGTTCTTATGTCGCTTTCACTTCCAGACTTTGTTCCACGCATTTCAGAAAGCGCCGTATCATCCAGATCTTCACACATAACTCCTAATGTCATTCTTCCCGACAAACACACGGTCGACTTTCCCATTGTTGACATTCCTCAAGACAAAAATGACGTGCATGACATCGGAGGTATAAAACGATCTGAAATAATTCTATGAAAAGTGAGTTCATGGTTTTAATTTTGACTCTGATTATTAGACAGATTAATTAGAAATGAATGTATCTACATCATCTACAACAATTAAGTTTAGTTATGGCACTGACATATTCCACAATCACAAGCTGAAGATTTTTCATCACACTCCATTCTTTCAACAGAAGCCATTACTGTTTATGCTAATTAGGGGGTGGGATCGTAGCCTCACACCAAAGGATATTTTCCTGTCATTAGAAAGAAAATAATTTAATAAATACTTTTATATTAATAAACAAGACACAAATATCATTAAATAATATTATTGCTTGATGCAGTATCATTAATTAACAGTAATAAATAAAATGACAGAAATTATATATTGTGTAATTACTATTTTGGGTCATTGAGAATAGAAAACATTAAACTGGTTTGAGAAGAATTTTTATAATTATTATTTATTTATTATTTCTTTTTCAGTAACAAAACAACCAGTATTTGCTAAAACAAAAAATTAAACATTCAGAAACTTGTTTCTTCTAATACATTAATTAAAATAATAAAAATAATAATAATAATAATAATATAAAATTAAATTATATTAAATAACAAATCCCTATTCCCACAAAAAGTGCGTTCTAAATTCAGACCGAAATAACGTTTATTTGAATTGAAAGCTTTGAATCATTAAATTTCATTCATAAGTGGAATAAAAGATAATTAACATCGAAATAAAAATATAAAAAATATGTGTAAATCTGTATGGGTTATGTGCCATGTTTTCGAAAATATTTATACTATGATAATAAATTTCAACTCTTGGATTGTGCCGGTATTTAATACTTTTGGTTCATAGCACCGGTGTTATTTGAATATATGGCCCACTATAAACACACTTATTTCGAAAAAAAATTGAATATGATTATATTTACAGTAGCTTTTTTTTTAATGTCCAAAAATGTCTACCACACACATATGTGAAGAAAACAACGTCTCTGTTTCGTTCGAGAAATTTGAAAACGGACTCTTCTTACATTCCTTTGATGAGTTTAAAATTTAATATTTTCATACATTCATTATTCTTTATTTAATGCTCTTATCTCATTTCGCTCCTTCGTTCACATTGTAATCTCCAAATAATATTATCGCCTTGACATTATTTTCCGTACTTGTCTTTACTTGACATTAATCTAATTTCTTCCGACACCCCCTAACCCATATCGTGAAATGCACACCCGGTCCGTTCCTTAGGCTTACTCACAATATTGTCTGGCATCGGCATGTTACGCTTTCCAACAGAATGGGACCAGTTTAACATGCTGCTATTATACGATTTGTTTTGATGGATTGATCAACTTCTTACGTCAGTTATTTCTGTTAGCCATAGTATTTATAAAATTTAATCAGTTACAGAAAAGTCATTATGTCCTAAAATATGTACCTCGAGATATAATATTATATCATTTATTATTATTATTATTATTATTTTTATTTATTTATTTTATTATTTCTTCCTATTCTTTTTTTTTTTTTTTTTTTTTTTTTAAATTTGATTTCGAAAGTTATTTCCTAAACTGGCTAAAGCCAGTAAAGGACAAGGATCGATCAGCATATAAATACAGTTTGAAGTTAAACTGAAGTCAAACATATAATTCTGAAAAGTTGCATTTTTTTTCTAGTTGACAATGACTCGAAGGAAAATAATATAAAAATATAAATTGGATTCAAGACTTGTCCTGTACTACTACTACTAGGTAATCTTTCAGTTAGATCTATTGTATGCCATGTTTTAATGAATATTTTACTGTTTTATTGTTTTAGTCAAATAAAACTGTCTATGTTCTGATTGGCTTGTTAAATCATAAGTTTATGATTCTTGGTAATATGTCAGAACATTCGTTTCCCAGTGAGCCCAATTTTGCCATCTTTGAAAGTGAAACTAGCTGAATTGTTGCATACTGATGTGTTATATTTTGTTCAACATACATAAAATCAAATAATCCAGTATCTTTGATGCCATGCTTAAAAATAATTTTAAACTCTTCTCTCAATTGTCAAAAAACTAAATACACTCATTCAAAAAACAACAACAATAGTAGTTTATGTTTATATTCACATTATGACATAATTGGCCTTTTAATAGTCTGAAATAAAGTTGCTTTTTTTTACTAGTAGATATAAATGCATTTCAAGTGTTTGAACTAGTTGCTGGTACAGCTAACTATATTACAAACTGATCTGTTTTTAAATCCCACTAATAAACTGGTTTAATTGCATCATGTTATTTGAGAATAATGAAGAATTAAAATTTCTTTCAAATAGTTTTTATATAATTTGCAGTTATTAGCAATGGATGTACATGATAATCCCGAGAGTCACATAGGAGGAGGAGATGACAACAACCCAGATAATGTAACGTTTTTATACATTCATCTAAGCACTCTCATTTTATAGCATTGTAGTTGTGTATTTGCATAAATGTATGAATGTCAATATTTGTGTGAATATTCATTTTAAAGAAAAGAAACAAAAATCAAATATTACTAATAGAAAAATGCATGCTAATTAGTGAAATTTGGAGATATTTCTTTTACTTTTTTTTTTTTTTTTTTTTTTTTTTTTTTAATCATATATATCAAATGATTATGTTAGAGGCATCAAAACTGGATGTGATTAATAGATCTTGTTTGGAAAAAGAAAATTGCAAAATTGTATTTTAATATTTACATACAGATAAATACCAGAATTTTGTTTGCATATGTGAAATCAAATTATTAATGTAAAAATGAAATCAATAAGTAAATAGGTAATCAAAAATAAAATAATTCTTTATTAGATTAAAAAAAAAAAAATACTTTCCAGTTCCTTCATATTCAGTAGCATAATGTATCTGTATGCATTATCTGTTGTTAATAATAATAAAACATTTAATTACCCAGTGAAGAATGTCAAACCATTGTATTCCAAAATAAAGTCTCTTCATCACAGTATTTTAAAGAAAAAGAAATAACTTATCTGATAACTGTTGTTATTGTCTTGTTGCAGACTGCCAACAGGAGGATAAAAGAGGGTGCTAATGAAAAAGACATACCTGACCACTCAAAAGAAGAACTGTACAATAAATGTTTACAAGGTGACTGTTGTCCTGAATGAAATTTCTCAACTGTATAGGGATTAGGATAGTTTGTTGTTTTTTCTTTAAAATGTTTTGCCCTCTAATTACAAACTTTGAGTCAAAAAGAAATATATTTTTTTTCGTATTTGATTTTCTAGCAATGTATTTCTTTTTTTTTCTGTAGACTTTTATATGTCAACCATTTAAACATGAACTGTAATGAAAATAATATGTATAATGCATTAATTCCTGAGAAAATTTGTCATTTTAGCTTGTTAATTCACCTGATGTATCAAAGATTAGTAGATTTTACCCTCTTTGTTTAGAAAACATACATGTGAAACAGCTTTTGTCACTGCAAATACCAGTTAACAAAAGTGTCAGCAGTGAAATGTCTTTGATAGAATTTGTTCATAAAATTATGAATAATTTCTAAAAGATTTGCTGATGAAAGATACAGTGGATTTGTTGTTGATAATTCAGTTTTTAATTCTGATAGATGAATTCAGCTCTGTTTCAATACATTCTTTCAGATACTGATATTGACATAACTGGTATGAAGTGGGAAGAAAAAAAGGAACTGGCAGTAAGGATGTTTACTATGTCATCAGTAAAATGTTGTACTTTTATTCCATTAAATAACATGCATTCATTTAGCAGTAAAAGTATTGATAAATTTTCATTTTTGTATTGGTACCTGTATTTCACTAAATAAGTAATTAAAAACAATGTATAAAATTTATATACTGTGAGTATTAAAACAAGTTGTATGGATGTATTAAAAGTTTTCCTATTGTAATATAATACAGATAACCTCTGCATACATAGATATATTACTTATGTAGTTGTTTTCTGGGTTGTTTCTTTATATTAATACTGTAATGTCTTACTAACACACTAGTACTGTGTATGCAGTAATATATTTTCATAGTATTTTGTCTAGAGGGCCTGTCTCTATTTACTGTAATGTATATTCTCAATATAGAATCATAGATCTAAAAATAAGTGTTTTGTTTTTTTAATTACCACAAAGTGAACTTGGGATGAACTTGTTTGCAGGATCAATTCATAAGACACCCATGCATCTATTTGTTCCAGCTGCCATTGCTACTACTCTTGTTTTGTTTCAGGCCATGGAATGCATTTTCATATCTCTGGGAAGATAAATCCATGTTTAAAATAAGTTTAAAAAAAAACTGTTCTCAAGTTTCTGCTAATCTGTAAGCGTATCCAGATGCTTGTTTACATCAGGTTTCTTCTCTAATTATATCAAAAATATATATTTTTTTGGTCACTGATATCTGTTAATAACTGTTGATATTAAAATCTTAATTTAGGTATTGATGATTCAAGAAAATAATAATCAGTTTTTAATATTCTTTGGCATTTTAAACAGAATTTGAGAAACTGAGAAACTGAGAAATCCTGTAATACTGTACTTTCAGGAGGTGCTTTTGTTAACCAAAGATGAAGCACCAAGTATTGACAGACTTGAACAGAATCAAGGGACTGTTTACAGTGATGATATTGAAGGCTGTGAATTGGTATCGTCTGAAAAGAAGACTGAAACAACTAGAAGAAGGAAATCCTGTAGGAAGAGAAATAACTCTTCAAAAGTCTGGACAGACGATGTTGCTCACACTGTCAAACTGCGAAAACATCCACGTAGAGAGCCGCTCTGTGGCAACAAGATTGTTGTCAAGGTGGATGTACACGTTGAAGGTGACATAGATGAAGAACCTGAAGTAAAAGAAAGAAAGTTGAGGCATTCCAGACAAGAGAAAAGGGAAATTAAACTGAGTGTTAGAAAGAAAGCTGATTCTGAAAATATTAGAAATAACCAAGCAGTCACAGCAGATCACACTGAGGTAAGTTACATGTGTATATGTACATATATGTGTGTGTGTGTGTGTGTGTGTGTGTGTGTGTGTGTGTGTGTGTGTATGCATGTATATGTATGTATATATGTGTATGTATACATACATACATACATACATACATACACACACACACATATTACACCCTTGATTATTGAGCAACCTTTTTAAAGATTGTCATGGATGTTTTGTTGACCTTAAGAGTGTGAATGAATGGGTGCCATAATTTCAAGTCTCATTAGTCGCATCTTGTGTTTGTGATGTCATGATTGGGTCCTTGTCCCTCTGTGTCAGTGTATTCCTGAATATTGTCTATGTGCAGATTCTAATCAAATATACATAAGATAACAAGATAAGCATTCTCAAATACAACCATATATCTAATTATAACAATATATATTTATTTATACACACACACATGAAAGATACATATATATATATATATAAGCATACATGTACAAACAACTTAATGGTATATGAATAAAAATAATGAGTATAAAAAAATAAAAATAAAAATCTGCAGCTGTTACCAAATTGGTAGGAATAGCAGAATACCTGTTTAGATTTGAGTCTTTTGTTTGGTTTTTACCTGATGTGAATCATTCATTACACATTAACACATCATTAATTATCTCTACCGTAAATGCAGGAATGTTACTAGTAAACACTGTGCAAGGTAAACAGAAATTATTTTCTTTTCTCTTTCTTTGGCAAATGTTTATTTATTTAGAAAACAAATTATTTGCCTTATTACTATGTTACTTTGTGCAAAGAAAGGGTTGATAGTAATTTTAATTTGAATGAAAAAAATGTTTATAGATACAGACAGATGTATATAGAGAGATAAAAACCCAGACAGATGTATATATAAAGAGAGAAACAGAAGACAGATATCTTTATTACATTTTTAAACAGGTTAATTTGTTTTCTGCAGTTGATTTTTTTCCCACTCCACTTCTGATAATTTTATTTGATCTTGTATTATTATTATTTCTTTTTTCAATGGTTAGTTACATTCTCCCTTGGATCAAAATGTTGCATTTGATAATTGCAGCTGCAGATGCAATACATCTACTGTTTTCTTCACAGACTGTGGATGACACATCCAAGGACACATCCAGCTCTGCATATCAGGAAGCTGAATCTGTAAGTCAATTACAAGAACTGACTTCTGATTCTGAGATGCAACAGTCTGGTTCAGACAAAGAACTGGTGGTTGATCTTCCATCCAGAAACCTGACGACACATTCAGATCCATCTTCTAATTCCAGAAATGATGATTTATCAGAGTCGCATCCAGACACTGCTGAAAAGATAGATTCAGATGACGAGGAAACACAACCTCCCGGTTCTCCTGAATTATTCCGAGACCTGCCTCCACAGGTATCTGTATAAATTATATTTGAGTCTGGGTGAAAAACAATGTATAACAATTTAAATTTCCTTAATTTTTAAATATCTGAATTTCAAGAAGACAGAATGTTTTTATGATTTAAATTATTTTTTGACTTATTTTTTGACTTAAAAATTGTCGGTTTGTAAATTTATGTAAGTGTGTATATTACACTGTAGCATGCAGCATAACAGAACTAACATACATAAAATCAGTATTATACTTTAGTATGGAATATAACAGAACTCTGTAAAGTCACCAAGTTAAGTTCAAGTTTTATTCTTATTATGTCTGTCTTTAAGTATAATTTGTAGTTAAGTAAGATTTCTTAAAGTTGGGTTTTGTCCACAAACGCAGTGTTATTAATATATGCTTATATATGTGTATATTTATCATTATAAACACAGTAGAAAAACATAAATTTATCCGTTACTTGGACTGCCTCTTTAGAAAAAGATAAAACGTTTATTGTTATTAAAAACTTTATTTTTTTTTTTTTTTATATATATATATATATTAATATTTATTTTCCAGACCCTAAAAGACACTGGGCCTATAATGAATGAATGCAGTATGATACAAAAATCTTCAACAAACACGAAAAGTGACCTTAAAGAAAAGTGTCACCCAAGGTTTTTAATTTAAAACATTTGTCATGTTAAAGTGCATTTGTCATATGAAATTATTTATACTTCCAAGTAGCATGTTTTATTGTTTTGGAGACCTGCCATTTCTCATCACAATCTTTGATAAATAGAGTTATTAGAGAATATCTAAACACCTCCATTTTACTCCCTCACAACAGGAATCACAACACTGCAAGGAGCTTTAGAGCAAATTGCTTTGGCCTGCACATGTTGATGCCCAGATGTTTTTGAAGTATACTCTTTTATTTGTTATTAATGAAGATCTGACAGGGGAAAAACAAATAAAATATAACTTGGTAGCATATAAAGACTATAGTTAGACCATTTCTTTGTGGAGCAAAGTTTTTAAATCATCATCAGTATATAGTATGAGTTTGATAACTTATATCAGTGACATTTATTTTTATTAATTTTTTTATACAGTAGATAAGTTTGTTTAACAGTATCAAGATAAAGGAAAATGTTTGTTAGAAGCAAGGTTAACTGACGATACAGTTCACTGTTATTGTTATTATTGTACATGTTAAATTTGTAATTGGAGGTTCTGACACATTGTTTTCTTACACAGCCAGGTACTAAAAGAATCTGATGTTGATTTATTGTCACGTGAAGATCAGAACATCAATCTTCTGACTCAAGCTGATGATACAGATAGGTCACAGTCACCTGTAGTAAGTTGATTTTAGATGTTAATTAACACAAACAAAAAAATTTTACTTTTTTTTTTGTTTATTCTATTGTTTTTAAATTATTTTTTTATTATTTTTTATTTTAAAGTTATTTTTGTAAAAAAAAAATTATATTTATTTTTATTTTAATTAATGTTTTACAAATGTAAATTAATCATCATATTAAACAATTATTAGTAACGATCATCTTGTTCCGATGGTTTTCTCATCTCAGTTACAAACAGTGGATTCTTTTCTCAAAGATTTTCACAGACAGAAATCATCATGCATAACAAATGTGAAAACAAAAATATGAAGTAATTTGTTGCATTTTATGATAACCAGTCTTTGGTTTCTCCTTAAAAGAGAAGTAACTGTCACAACTGAAATTAGTGATCAATCTTATTCTTACATCTATTTGTGCTATTTTATATAGAGAGTATGTAAATGCCTATGTGTGTGTTTGTATGCAAAATAGTAATATCAAAAGGTTGTCATCTTTAGTTTAAGAAAACTGTGGAAAATGCAGAAGTAAAACCTCAGCTTTCTGAAAAGAAGTTAGTACGAAAATACAGGTAAAACAAATTTTTTATAAGCTAATTTTGTTTCAGTGTTAGAAATAATTATGAGATTTCACTTATGGGCTAGTTTTAGTGGATTTAACTAAGTAACATTTAACTAATCTTTAGCTGCCTTGCATCATTTTATGAACATTGAAACATGTTCATATGTAAGGAAACAGGTGTTATCAAATCCCAGAATTTAAATAAAAAGTAGATAAAATCCTCTTGCTGTTACTTTGATAAGCCAATCAGAATTGAGTTTTTCCCCAAGCTATGGTGCAGCTCTAAACAGTTAGCCTTCAGTTATACGTGCAGATATTAAAAAAGGCTTTCAGCTTCAAATCATGTAATTTATCTGATAATTAAAGTTAATTATGTTGTTGCCTGCTTTTTATCTTAGGAGGTTAATTTAAAATTGTTTTATCTTCCATTGTTTTCATAGACAATTTAATTAGTGACAAAAATGTTTTACTTTTTTTTTTTAATACATAAATACCTGAATTCTAAACTATTTTGTCATTTTTCTCTTTAATTTTGTTTTATTTATTTCTTTCCACCTGTTATTTGTGGTTGCACCATGCAGAAAATATAAAGAAAAAGTGAGTGAACAGATTTATGAATTATATTTGTATTAATGTTGAAAATGAAACTGAATGTTTTTAATATAGTTTGATTTCTAAAGAAGAGAGCAAGACAGTAACCATAAAACGAGATCATCCTATTGTATTAATGTTATAAATTACTTGTTTTTGAATTTAGTATTAATAACAATATCCATTAATTGATGATTAAATTCAATGATTTAAAAGATTAAAATACTAAGAAAAACAAATTACCTTCCCCAACCTAGATATACATAAAATTTTATAACATTAGACATTTTCTTTAATTGTTTTTTGATTTCTTGTTTTTTTTTTTAAAGATAAGACTAACTGAACCATTATTCAGTCCACCATCAAAGGATCCTGTCACTCACGCCAAAGATATTCTTAAACAGTTTGACTTGTACCAACGCAGAGTTAGGTTAGCTCAGTCTCAAGTGGTCAGTCATGTGGATTGGGGGGATCCTATACCAGTAGGACGCCATATGACTCATACTTTGGACATAAAGAAACGTGGTCAGATGTCATTTCCTTTGAGTGGTGATACAGAAACTGAAGTTGTGAGAAATGGTTCTCAGGGTATTGAAAACCAAGATTTAAATGAATCTCTGCCAGATATTCCTGCACTTGAATCAGCAGAAGATGAAGCAAACAATTCTTATCTCAATAGGGAAGAAACCACAGAACACATTCCACTGGAATCAACTCTTGTAAATGAGCAGAGTGGTTCTCAGACATTAATCCAAGATGGTGATGATGAGGTTTATATAGTTGATAAAAATCTTGCCTCTGAAGGTGAAGTGGAATTGAGAAAAGGCTCTTCAGCTACACATAGTTCCAGCAAAGATGGTAATAATGAGCTTAATTATAGCCAGAGTTCCAATTCCATTCTGAATTCTCAAGGAGAGATCAAGCCATACCAGCGGAGATCTTTGGAAGAGCCAAGTTTGACTGATGAAAGGGATATCATTGGCATTATTGTTGATTCAGACAGCAGTGAATCATCAGACTCAGTATTAAGAGTGGCTTCAAAGAAAAATCTTTCAAAAAAGAATGATTATTTTGAGTCACCCGAGATACAACCAAGTAACAGGAATGATAAAGTAGAAATCACTTGGACGTTTGATAATGAAACACGTCAGTCGAAACGGCTTCTTTTCAAAGTTCATGGTAAAGACCCTTCTGAGAAGACTTGTGTGGAATCTGCAAAGGAAAATAAAGAAAATCCTCAGCTAGGTTCCAGTTCTTCAGCAGTATCAAAGCAGCAAAGTCCATGGCTGCCAACTATTTCTTTACATGCACAGGAACAAGAAAATCTCTTACAGGACAGAATAAAATCACCTCATCAATCAATTAAAACAAATAATGAAAATGGAAATTACTCTTCCATGCAATATGGATCTCCAGGTATGAAACAGAGGTGCAAAAAGAGACTCAGGGAGTCATTTGACAGTGAGAATTCAGAGGAGACTGTTAATGTACTGAGATCTGATGAACATTTATCCCTAACTTCTACATCAGGAAACACTGCAGCTCACACTTTGACATCATCTGACTGCTACCCAAATGATGATGAAAAAGAGAATCATCATACAAAAAAACAGTCAATTAAGGTAACATTAACTTCAGTGCTTGCTCTGAAATACAAACTGCAAACTGAATATAATTAATCCAAGTACTAAATCAATTTTTATTCTTTTTCTCTGCCATCTTTCTGTTAGTGTCTAATCAGTCTCACTGAAATTTCTCTGTTTATATTGTTTTTCTGTTTGTCTGTCAATATTTATTCACGTGTAATAAAAAAAAAAAAAATTAAAAACATTCTTGCATATTACTCAAGTATTTCACGCGTATTATAATTTTATTTATTATTATATTTTGATGACTGTCCACTACAGGTGCGAAACCATATTGCCTGTCCATTGTGTAATGCACTGTTCAGCAGCAGTCAGATTGAACATCATGCCTCCGAGTGTGAAGGTCCTGTCATCTATGAAACAAGGAAACGAAAACATCATCAAAGTGCTGAGGGTGAAAGTACAGATATTCACAATAATTCCATTACCACTTTAAAGTGTAACATACCTGATGCGAAGAAATATTCTGTAGATGTAGTCTCTGTATTTCAAAATTATGTTTTCTTAACTGATAATGAAGTGCAAAAGAACAGAAAAACACTGCTTCAAGAATAAGTTTAACGACATGAAGAAATAATTGTTTTAATTTGTTTGCACTGTCCATTGTTAATTAATAATGAAGTTAGTGAGCATTGTTTAAAGATATCGGCATGCTGCCACTTTTCTGTAGTCACAGTCACATCTGATACAGGCTAACTGATTTGTCAGCTATCAGAATGCCATTGTGTCAGTAATTTCAGTTACAAAGGGTAAAAATAGCAGCATTAAAAGTATTTTTTTGTTGTTATTATTATTATTAGCTGTAGTAGTAATAGTAGTGGTTGTTTAGTAGCAGTATTTTTATTACTATCATTATTTGAGAAAAGAACATTTAGTAAAGTAAATGGAAAGATATTTACAACCCCTATCAAGATATTTAAGGGGAAAGAAGAATAATCTAATGTAATCTTCTCTACTATTTATTTTCCAGATCCCAGTGAAAAAGATGAAACAGGGTATGGATTCATATTTAATCAGTGTCATTTAAAAAAAATTCTGACTCAATACAGAAAACTCAGTTTAATGAGTCATAAATTATTCTTTGATTTATGTAAATCAACACAGAACTCTTTTTGTAAATGCTTCATTTCATTAATTTTAAAATGTGTTTAGTGCAGTAATTTGCAGTGCTGAGGATGTTTCAGAAGAACAGTCAGTGTTTTGTTACTACATTATAAGCATAATTAGTTTGTTCTGCAACATCAGAATGTATCACACAGGACGTATTATTGGAATAGTTGTTGAAAGAAAAATAGATTGATGGCATTTTGAAAAAGCTCTTCAGTTGTTTTTTGTTTATTTATGTGAAAATTATTTATTATTATTATTATTATTATTATTATTATTAATTTTTATGTTAGAATTGTATTCTGAGACTTGCAGTTAATTGAGTTTTGTTTCATTATTCATTTGAAAATAAAGCTGTTAATTTGTAGTGATTAAGGAAAATTACTTCTGTCTCTGTGGTCAGTAATTAACAATAACTACAAAACACAAACCTTAACATCCCTAAGAAAAGTCCCAATAAAACGTAAAGGAACAGTAAATTTTAGTGAAAACAGAATCACCAAGTAGGATGAAGTAAGGTTAAATGTCATCACAGTATATGTTTTTATTTTTTCAAACTGCTGTAGTTATTGTACTTATTCTCACTAAAAAACAAAAAAATTATTTCAGAAGTGATCCTGTAAGTGATTCAGTTGAAGTAATTTCTGTACCATCTGATTTCCAATGCAATATGGCTAAGGATGCAGGAAAATATGATGGTGAGTTGTTAAAACAAATTTGATCTTTGATTAATTTTGTTGCATATATGTGTGTGTGTGTGTGTGTGTGTTTTTGTGTATATAGATAGATAGATAGATAGATAGATATATGCGTATTTTTACACATACAGAGTAATACCTTTATATAAATAACTTTTAGAATTAATTTTTGAATAATACAGATTTTGTTTTCTTTATAACATATTATTTTTTATATGACAGCAAGGTATGCAGAATTTGTTTTAAGCAAATATCCACTTCAAAAATATTTCTATGTTTTTAGAGTTTTCTGATGAGATTGACCATTCTGCAATGACAATAAAATTACATATACAACACGAGTAAGTTACTTTGATTTTCTGTATTATCCACAGAGTTCCTTCTATGAGTATTGTTGCAGATTTGTATTTTCTATAACTCTTGTCACTATTAATTGTCATCTAAACATATTTTTTTTTTTTTTTCATGAACAGTCAATGAATGATTGTTACGTTAATGTCAGACATTAGCAATAAGTATGAGATTTCCAGTTTCATGTAGAATATCTGTACCTATATTTAGTTTTAATACCTACAATGAATATTTTATTATCAGACTTTTTGCTACAAAGTACAAGGTGTTGAAGCTGATTTCAACTTCCAGTTCTGTGTACATCTTTTATTATATACAGTTAATAGCAACAGTTCATTTACAGTTTCTGTGTAGAGAGATTTATCTGACTTTTTAGGCTTATTATTCAGAATAGTTGTCTCTGTATAGAGTAGTGATCACTGAAAACAGACAAAATAATGCATACCAGAATCTGTTAAATAACAAACGGACACAATCTTCCCCTAAATTCATCTTAGAATGGGCAGATAATCTTGAAACATAGAAGTTTGGAAACGACAAATAAATGGGGAAATTAGAATTGTTGAGAATATATTTTGCATGTATATTAGTTCATGTTTTTGTTGATAATGGTTCTGTATTAGAATATATTTTGCATGTATATTAGTTCATGTTTTTGTTGATAATGGTTCTGTATTAGAATATATTTTGCATGTATATTAGTTCATGTTTTTGTTGATAATGGTTCTGTATTATAGACAGATGGAAAAATGTATGATATGTATTAGAATATATTTTGCATGTATATTAGTTCATGTTTTTGTTTTAATGGTTCTGTATTAAATATATTTTTTGATAATGGTATAGTATTATAGACAGATGGAAAAATGTATGATATGCCACAACGATGTGAGAGCAGGATTTGAATATGAGCAGCATGTCGACAGTTGTATAAAATCTGAAATAGAGAAAAATCAGGCTGGTGACAAAGATAATGACAGACGTTACATGAGACTAGTGCCAAGACGAAAGTTGACTGTTGAAGTTGATTCAACATGGAAACATCTCGAGAAGCCAGGTCAATGGTGATAACACTTTCATAGCAGTTTTTTCATTTCATCAGTCATTGTTTTCAGTATTTAAAACAATTCATTACTGATAAACTGTAAAGTAACAGCAAGTATATGGTGTTTTCTCTACAACTATATATAGATATATGTGTGTGTGTGAGTGTTTGAAAAATATTAATATAAAAATATTGGCCTTTTCTTTCCAGATGGTGATCATGAAAATAGAAAAGTTACTGCAAAGTGAGTATCTTTTTCTGTTCATATTAGTAGCAGAATTATTTGTTTTCTTGGTGATGCTGCATTTTTGTCAGCAAAAATATATTAAATAATTTTCAAACTGCAATAAACAGTATTAAAGTGCATCAGTAATTGAAATAATTCTGATACTGATAATTGTAGTAATTATGATAAATACAGTAATGTAACTGTAATAATAGTTTTCTGTTGTCAAGACTCCCTGCATACAGGACAGACCTACTGAAACTAGTTTGTTCTGGTATTGTGAGAAAATCAAAAAAGAAAAAAAAGTAGAATTATCAGTTTGCATATACTTCACCATACAAATAGTTAAGTAGTAAAATGGCTGAATACAGATGTTTTATAAGAGTATCGTTTCATTACAATCATTGATTACTAATGATGATATGTTCCTCAAACCAATAACTATAAAGAAATATTTTGGACCCTACTTTTAAATGACCACAAGTGCACTTGTCAAGTTATTATTATTATTATTATTATTATTACTACTACTACTACTATTCCTATTGCCTTTGATCAAAGAAGAGATCTAGTTAAATATATAATACAACTTTAAAAAAAAATATTGATATTAAATAAAATGTTTGTCATTATTACGTTTAGTTGTATTATTTTTTTTTTTTTGAAATGATTTTCTTTTTATTTGAAATTTTTTAGTGTTTTTTTCACTTTTTTTTTCAGTTTGACAAAATCAGCCAAATGTGCAGAGACAAAAAATACTGTCATTATTCCAGCTGAGGATGAATCTCAGAGCAAAGAACCTAACTGGCTGAACGCAAAATTAGACTCGCCCCTCAAAACATTTAAACGAATTTCTGAACTTGAGGAGACAAGCATGGACTTCAGAAACCAGTTTAAGTCCAAAAACAACAGCAGTGGAAGTAAAGGAAAGTGGAAATCCTTGAGCAGAGGGAAAAAAAGAAAGCGAAAAAGATAACTTGTCTTTCGAGACCAGTAAAATAACATAGAATCCATTTCTTACTGAGAAAGTTAGTTTTGTTCTTTTGAAATTATAAACTGTTACTGTTTGTATTACAATATTGAATATTTATTTTGATCATTACAAAACAGAACAAAGATGCCAAGCAAACAGCATGGTGAAAATGAAGTAGAAATGAAGGCAGATATGGTTAATTAATCAAATTCTGGTGTAGTATTGTTATTTTTCAAAGTATATTATAGGAAAAATTAATATTTGAATCAAAATAACTAATTGCACATTCACAGTAGAGTTATATATATTGCAAAACTTCAACTGAACTATTCAGACAGATGGATAAAGAAAAAACATCATGTTTAACATTATCATTGTTACAAAAAATTAAATGACTTTCCCATGTGAATAGATAGATAATTTGATGGCAAGATACTGCAGTTGGACTAATACAGCAAATCAGTAGATGAGAATGAGTTTTCTCCACTTCTCTGTGGTTGTTTATGAAGGAATTTTCTACAAATTTGCACCAGTTTGCTCCATTAATATAAAACTTTTGTTCAGTTGTTGATGTTCTGTGTTAATTTGTAAAACTGTTGACAAAAATTTATTATTTTGTATTAATATACTTTTGAAAATAAAAGCAGTGTTAAATTAGTTGTGTGACTTTTCGTTTTTATTTTAATTTTTTAAATTTTTTTTATATTCTATATGTAGACAAAAAGTTAATTAAATAAAAAAAAATACCTTAAAACAATATAAAAAAAATATATTAAAATAATGTTATTTTGTTGATTGTGTTTCAAAAATAATATTAACAATAATAAAAACCATGATAAATAAATTATAATAAAATATTACATTAATTTGGCATGAGTTTAAAATTGGACATAAATTACTGCCACACATCAATTTGTATTGGTTTCTAAAATTTCTTACAATTTTCACAACAATTATTTAATATTGTTGGTTTCTCACTGATTTCCTGGTAACACTCAACTGTTCCTTGATACAAACGAAACCAGCTGCAGAGAGGATCAGTAATATTATTACTGACTGGAATCTAGATTTAATTTAAGGCTTATTTTTTCTTTTCATTTTTTTTTTTTTTTTTTTTTTTTTTTTAATTATGTGCTGTTGTTTGTTCTTTTTTTTAATTTAATTTTATTTTATTATTATTATTATTTTGTTATATATTTGGATTATTTGCTAATATCACGTTCAGAATCAGTTATGTTTAGCTCGTGTGTTTTGAGCATATTCTTTTCAGCATATTATTTTTAAATGTTCATACACATCTTGAAATAATAAAATTATCGACAAATGAATGTATCACACTTTACTGTGCCCGAGGAGAATGGCCTCATCCATTTTGTTAATTTTGCCCTAACCGGAAGTCAGATACCACTGGCCATGTAACCCATTGAAATAGTACTGAAAGCACACACACACACGAAAAAAAAAAAAATATATATATATATATAATATGAATATTAATAATAATAAGAACAACAACAACAACAATAATACATTATTAATTTTTTCAACTATTTTCGGAATTTGATTATTTCTATTTCAAGCAATGCAAAATACAGGATCGTAAACGGAACTAATACGAATTTGTATCGATAAGATAAATGTAATTTTGGATGTTTGAGTCTGCGGCCCTTCAGAATGCAGGTAAAAACTATCTGTTAATTAATTATCAGTCGTAGAAAAATCGTCTGATATACAGTTTAGATATGAGTAATCATGGGAAGCTACAACTATCACGAATGCTATGGAAATGGTAGCTAAGTCAGTTGAACCCGGATGTATCATTACTATGAGTTACTCAACCTAAATGTTAGAAGCCGTAAATATGTAAATAAACGCCTAACATCTGAACTATATATATACATAATCTTATAGGTTGTCTACGTCTTGTTCAAAAAGGTTTAAGCATAATATGTAGTGTAGATTATTTTCAGCTTCAAAATTGAATATAAAAATAACATTTAAAACTGACTGAATTCAGCTTATCTAACCAAATCAACCCATTTGTCATGGGCTGGGTACGCCATCAGAGTTCAGTTGAATCGCCGGTGATCATCGAAAAATGTTCCTCGTTTTTAAATAGCCTAATAACACTATTAAAAGACTGAAGAAATAGAGTTACGAGAACTGATACATTTGGAAGAGAAATAATAATAATAATAATAATAATAATAATAATAATAATAATAATAATAATAATAATAATAATACACACACATATAAAAGCAATAACAAGAATAAATAATAAATAAATAAATTTTGGTTGAAAATATTTTTTTAACGCACGATATAACTTACTGCAGCACATTTACTGTTTTTTACAGTTTTGTTGACCAGCGATGGACGAAGAGAAGATATCTAAAGAACTGATCCGGACTGTGGAGAGCAGTCATTTTTATACCCGTTTCTTGGACGGCATGGATCCTATACAAATGCTTCCTTACTTAAAAAGAGTTTTATCCGAACAGGATGAAGTAAGACAACCACATTGTATATAGACAGTGTTTGAAGCTAAATATATTTGTGAAAACGGATGTTTTATAAGCCTTTCAGGTGATACAGTTCAGATACTGCAACTTTATTATTTCGTCCTATAATACCGATATCGAACGATATTATCGAGGAATGAGGTCAGCCTCGAAAATCACCGACGACTTGCCTTTCTTAATATCGGTGATACCGTATTTATAATCTTCTTACTGTGCAGATCCACTGAAGGTCCCTCCTAAGATTCATCTCGTCGGATCCAGTAACTGTAATGTAAATTGTAATTTGATACCCTTTTGGCTGTTGATACATATTTTCTTTTATTCAGTGATTGATTGGTTGATTTGTTTTTGTTGTTGTTGTTGTTATTATTATTATTATTATTATTATTATTATTATTATTATAATTACTATTTGCTTTGGTTGCCTGTGTACATGAGCGTTAATGATGCTCGTTATTTTTTCTTAATTTAGCAAATGTGTTATAATCGTTGGTTTATTTATTTATTTATTTATTTTAAATCTAGCAAATTATTGAAAGAACTGTCACTAACGCTGGCAGATCAGACAGGGATGCAAACATTAAGCTGTGGGATGCTATAAAACGACAACCGCGTTGGTGGGAACCGTTTATTAAAGCGCTTGACAAGTGTGGCTACTGTCAACTTTCTAAAGTACTCAAAAACAAAATAGGTAAAAATAAATGTTGTAATGACCAACCTTTATTTGTAAACAACAACAATAATTTTTTTTTTCTCCTTTTTTTTTTTTTTTTTTTTTTTTTAAATAAACAGTATGATATTATTAGTATTTTGAATACAGCAGATCGCACAATAAATATCTTTTATTAAAGTAAAACTATTTTAAAGCTGTTATCGTAATCAGACTAGTAAATATGTTATTGTTGTTATTGTTACTATTATTATTATTATTATTGTTGTTGCTATTGACTTTTTGTTGTTGTTGTTGTTATTATTGTTATCATTATCTTTATTATTTTCAGATATTCTGAACCTAAGAGAATAAATTGGAATGTTAACTTCACTTTCATAGAAATTCGGACGATACCAAATTATTCAAGACTATATAAACACTGAAAAATATTTTCTTTCAAGAGAAAAAACAAAAAAGAATAACCCTCCAAAAAATAAAAAAAAACTTTTATTCAGGGATTTGTTTTAAAGTGAAAATTTTACGTTACATGTACTCGAGACCCCTTATCAAACAGTCGTTAAGAAGTCGGTGCCAAAACTTTAAGGAGAAAACAAATTTAAGGAACGCACTGCAGGTCAAGACTGTCATTTCAGACATCCGTATAGAGACGTGTTAAAACTAATATTGATCATTATCTTAAGAAATATTATGGTGAAAGTCACAGAGAATTTAGATTTCTTAAGTTTTATATGTTAATGTTCATAAAATGATATTTCAATAAAAAATAGTTTTATTTATAATCGATTTTGATTTGCTTATTTCGATTTTCATCTGAGAAACAGTCAACAGACAAGTTTACAGCAAAACTGGATTTCGATGTGTTTCTGGAATAATTTCACAAAATAAATAAAAATAAACAAATAATAATTTAATATTAAATTTTATTTACATAATACATATATATATATATATATATATATATTTAATTATATAATTATATGTATAATTCTCTCTATTCTAAGCATAACATATACAGAAACAGATATACATACACATACAATACATATACAAACACACATGCGAACATGTACATTCTCACACATACATGGATAAATGAATGAATAAATAAATGAATAAATAACCAAAAAATCTTACTGAGGAAAGAAGTTAAAAAATATGATGCTAGAAACCACCCAAATGACCACCAACTGGTTCAGAGAATCCACGAAACCCTCCATCAACACAGGCGACAGCTACGATGTGTTTTAAAACCGTGTAAGAATGTTTGCAATAAGGGCAACGCAGCGCCGTCTGTGACAATCGAAATAACCCCAAGCTGTCACACTCGAGAATCAATGACATAGTTTAAATCTGCAGCAGTTACGTTTATACTGCAGAAACGCATCGTACAACCGTTATTACTGATATAAAAGTGAGCTTAAATCAGATATTTAAAACTTACAGGTATGTGTATTTCTGGTAATATGTAACACTGTGTTTGAAATCAGTCTGCGTTCATCTTCTCAGGAAAATTATCCTTCTGCTACTTTCCACTTTTCATCTACGAGCATCGCTGACGTAATTAGACTGTCGTTTCTGAAGAATTGCTCCCGTCATCCGAAAACCAGGCTACTCCTGAGGATACAAATGAAAGTTTATGTTATTTTAGGGTTTTTTCTTCTTTTTTTTTCTGCGTTTCATCGATACTGAAAATTGGCTCATCGTGAATTCTGAGATATTCTAATGAGTCATATGATTGGTCGAAACTAAAGGGTAAACTAAAGCCCGGCAACAGATGTGTTACTATGATGACAATGGTATGAAAAATAATGAAACCGTTATCAGGAAAAATGGAATTCTTTTTATACATTTTGAGTAAAACTTTTGAAACGGTTTCATAAACGAAAATACATAAAATGGTAAGTATTCCATGTTTGGCGTTAAATTCGCTTCAGCGTGCAACACATATATTTTATTGTTATTTAATTTTGTGACAAATTGATATGGATATAAAACGTAAGTATATTTAAATATTTTAAAAATTTAGTTTAAACTGTTATTTTAAATAATTTTTCAAAATGAATTATAGAACAAAGGATTCATTTTTGTTTAATAAATGATATTCATTTTATATTATACATTTTTTTTTTTAAAGTGAAAAACTAACCATAAAATAAACTTCAAATTTATTAAACTTTAAAAAAAAATAATATAATATTCATTTTAAAGAACAAAAAACAATATAATATATACTATTAAAAACTGCATTAAAATATAAACATAAAAATATTTTAACAATTAAATTAAACTGAATT
Source organism: Chrysomallon squamiferum (assembly GCA_012295275.1). NCBI lineage: Eukaryota > Metazoa > Mollusca > Gastropoda > Neomphalida > Peltospiridae > Chrysomallon > Chrysomallon squamiferum. Next base: position 3,300,051 of record CM022672.1, on the reverse strand, counting down.
ATTAATAAAATAAAAATTCAGAATATTTCTAAACTCGTATTTGTCAGTCAAACTGTTCATCTGTTATAATTCTATTTATAATACACAACAAACTTCACCGTATAAAAAGTATTGCCTGTGGCATTTTACAAAACGTCTTGGAATCTTGATGGATTATAGATACTTTATCCAAATTAACGAGATTAAAAATTAGATATCTTTGTGTCATTTAGATTTTCATATCGTTTAGGAGTTAGAACGTAAAATTAGGCAAGGTTATATTGGACCATATTTATATTTTATACTCGCGAAATAATAATAAAAAAAAATAATAATAATAAAAGAACAAAATTATTCAGATATGGTATTTACAATTTAGGGTGAGAATGCGTGTATTCTAGCTTAATGAAATAAAAATCAGAGAGACACAGTATTTAGAAACAGATTTAAAAAAAAAAATTATATATAAAATAGATATGTATGTCCTGTTTGATCTAAACGTTAACTTAGAGGTAATACATAGATTTTTTAAATTCACTATTCAAAGCTTAAAAACAATTAATTTAAAGATTTAAGAAAAGAAAAGTTTTCTTTTCTTGAAAAGAAATCTAAGTTAAAAGGGTTTTTTTTTATTTATTTTTTTTTTTTTTTTTGCGAAAACGCTAATTAAGTGAACGTTTAATAAAAACATTGTTTTTATATATATAAAATAAAATAAAATAAAATGAAATAAAAAAATTTTGAACACGAAGCCAAAACATTTTAACATTATCTGTTTTTAAACGTGTATCATGGACGATAATGATAATAATAATGATGATGATGATGATCATGATACAAAGAGAGCAACATCACCTTTGTTAGGGCCGATTTTGTTGAAACTAGTAGAAAATGACATTTCATTAGCACGTACTAGATTTGAAAATAACGTCTAAGCGCTGTGACTGACCATCTCGGAAATCTTTCAGTGTCAGACATTAAGCTACAGTTTGTCAGACAGAGTGGAACTGGCTTGGGGATGAGTCAGGCCTCTAACATCCCAATTTACTCTTTGTCTGGATAGTATTTCTCCGAAAAGATACAGTCACTGGTTATCGATCATTTTCGTTCTCCGGTTCTTCTCATGAACA
>CM022672.1:3293942-3296442 GCA_012295275.1 Chrysomallon squamiferum | reverse complement strand
TAACAGATACTGCGTTTTCCGAAGATGTAAAACTATTACGTGTAATGTAATATGGATGGGCATTGTGATAAAATAACATTTCTAAACGATAAAATTAACATAAGTCCTTAACAATTTAAAATAAATTCTAACTACATAATTTCTGTCACCGTCATTTCAGTCTCTAGTAAAACTGTTACTATTACGGTTTTTGATACTATTATACTACTACTATTACTACTACTATGCATACCACTACTATTTCTACTCCTGTATTACTTCCAAAGTCTAATATTAATATCATTATCACAACTGCTACTGTTATTACTAGTTCTATTATACCACTACAACAACAACTTCTATTACTACTACCATTATTAAGGTGCTGCTACTGGATCTTTAACTATTTTATCAAAATGCCTACAAGTATTTCCATTTAAGGAAAGTTGAAATTTGTTTCAACCAGTATCTGGTGAAATATATCATGATATCAAGCTTTGGTTGTGGTTAACATTTTTAATTTTTGTATTTAATCTATTTGTTTTGTTTGCGGGAGAATAAATATTAAAATAAAATTTTGGTTTTGTGTTATATTTTATAGTATCCAATTAATAAGATTAGATAGTAATATATATATATATACACATATATTATTTACAAAATGAAATAAAATAAATTCAAATGATAGTATATATGTATGTATGTATGTGGGTTGTTTTTTTTATTTCCTTCTGTGCGTACATGCAAAATATCTGACCTTTGATTTTATTATTCATTGTTCCAACAGCTATGTTATTACACTCATTTATTTGTTAAACAAAGCTACAGTGTTCAGTTATGTCTGGCATTGCCTGTCTCACCGTTCTTAGTTGACATTCCCACGAAAATTATCTGACATTGGTATCAACACATAAAGATATCAGGTTTTTACAACATTCATTTTCACGTTAAACTGAAAGTAACTTTGTACCTTTGAGTGTTTGTGAGTCTCTCTCTCTCTCTCTCTCTCTCTCTCTCTCTCTCTCTCTCTCTCTCTCTCTCTCTCTCTCTCTCTCTCTCTCTCTCTCTCTCTCTCTCTCTACCTATCTCTTATCTATCTATCATTGTGTTTCATTTATTATTTATCATGAATATTAGCATAATTATGTACACACATTACATCAAGTACCTCTCCCACACACATATGAACACTCACACTCACACCCACACTCTCACTCACACACACACTCACGCGCGCTCACAGAAACACACACCTTAAAAGTTTTATGCATCAGGCGAAATGATATTTAATCAAACCGATTGGCTATCACCGGCCAATCAAATATCAGTAAGAAATTATTAAAAAATATTTTTCCCGGTTACAGTTTATTGTTATTTATTAACACCTGTGCAGGTAAGTGATAGGGTGGGTCCAGGATTTAATAAAAGCGGAAGAATTAATAATAAAATAATGACGATGATGTTGATGATGACGAAGATGACAACGACGATGACGATAATAATAATAAAAATAAATAAAAATTAGCAGAGACAGGTAGAGAAAGACAGAGATTAACTAGAGCGAAAGAAAAGAAAAATGAAGACTTATTATTTTTCTTAATCTTTAATATAATTTCTTTAAGTGAAAGATGAATGAAAATTTTAAAAATCCATTAAAAAAAATCAACAAAGAAAAAAAACTACACTATCACCTCTGCAGTCGAAAAATGAGAGCCATACTTTAAAAAAATTAAAAAGAGGAAAAAAAGAAGGAAATGAAACTAATCTAACTTAAAACGAAAATTCTTAACTTTTGTTTGCTACATTATGTACTTTTCTCTCTGCCTGTCTGTTCATTTATGTATGTACATTCTTCCTAGATTTATGCCTAGATTTAGATTTCATATTTACTCAAATATCTGTTGGAAAATTTTATGATTTATGTTCTAAATTTAGTATTTTTCTGCCGTTGAGGACCATGCTTGCAATTCACATGATGACATATTTCCACATTTCTTTTTCATCGTGTTTTTACTGTTTTTTCTTTCGTAATGTTATTTTGAATGAACATACCAGGTCATGCGTGACTTCTGGCCTAGTATTTTTCCTACAGTGTATAAATATAGCTTGAAATTCACCCAGTGATGAAGTGAATGAAAGGGATATATTGATCTCGTTAAAACAACTGTTTCATTGGTTGCTATTTACGGTAATGGTTTGTCTCAGTAACGACACAATATGTTTGTTGTCAAATATGATGATCATGTGGGTCTATTTATATCAGAAAGATCTGTAGTTGAATAATACAGTGAGAATATGCGTAAAGAAATAAAGAAAGTCAAGTGTCAAAGTAGATAAATAAAATAAATAAAGAGAGAGAGAGAGAGAGAGAGAGAGAGAGAGAGAGAGAGAGAGAGAGAAAAGGAGGGATGGGGAGAGAAAGAGAGAGACAGAGAGAGAGAAGGAGGGATGGGGAGAGAAAGAGAGAGAGAGAGAAGGAGGGATGGGGAGAGAGCGAGAGAGAGAGAGAGAGAGAGAGAGA
>CM022672.1:3271442-3283942 GCA_012295275.1 Chrysomallon squamiferum | reverse complement strand
TTATGAAGAATGTGGAAACAGTCGTGTATAACCTTGATGTAAACAAATCCTCGGGAAGCCTCTCTTAAAAAGAAATAATGATAACCTGGGTTTTTTCCCTTCAAGGTTAAAGGTAATGCCAAGAGGGCGCTGCTAATAACAAGAAAAATATTTAGGTCACGAGTCAATAACTCTTTACAAGCGATTAAATTGTCGTTTCAGCGATACGAACCAATGTTTCCAATTGATTGTTGTATTTGTACTGGTAACCAGTGTTTAATAATTATAAAGTATGGCTATCATCTTCGCTAATATCCCAATAAACACAACAGTAGCACAATAACTGTAACTGTTACTGGTATATCAAATACGGTGCTGTTATTATTATTACTACTGCTACTACAACTGCTATTCCCACTACTACTGCTAGTATTACTGTTACTACTACTACTACTACTACTACTACTACTACTACTACTACTACTACTACTACTACTACTACTACTACTACTACTACTACGTGAAGCACAGTGTTTCCGCCACCGAAGTAAACTAACAGTTAGATAAACAAAGAGATAACAGGAATACCCGTTTTATTGCAGGTTGTGTCACGTTTTACTATACTGACCACGTAAATAATGTGCTGATTACTACTACTACTACTACTACTACTACTACTACTACTACTTCTACTACTACTACTACTACTACTACTACTACTGTTTCCATTATTATTAGTAGGAGTACTACTCGTTCTATTACTACTACTACCATTAATACGAGCAGTACTATTAATATTGTTATTATTATTATTATTATTATTATTATTATTATTATTATTACTACTACTACTACTAATATCACTTCTACAACCACTACTACTGACACTTGTTGTATTACTACTGCTGCTGTTGTTACTAATACTACCACTATTATTAATAGTTCTTCTATCAGTACAACTTTTACGGACATTGCATCTAGTACTACTACTACTACTACTACTACTACCGCTACTACTACTACTACTACTACTACAACTACAGCCACTCCTATGTTTCTTCAAAGCGTGAAAAACTGTACAGTCGCGAAATGATTATTTAGAAATATTAACAAAGAACGAAAAGTCGAGACACGTTTATGCTTACTCATTGTGTTAGTGTTTGGTATTTTGATTTCCCGAGGAAATACGTTCAAGGATTTGATTTGCTGTCTTCCTGGATACCTGTGTAGGTAACGAAAAGATTGTTTTTATCATTACTATTATTATTATTATTATTATTATTATTATTATTATTATTATTATTATTTCTACAACTACTACTGCTGCTGCTACTGCTACTAATACTACTTCTAATACTACTACTACTACTATTACTAAAGTGTAGAAAATTGCTAGTCGCTGAATTTTACTTGAATCTGTATGCTATTTAAATGATTAGTATACTCAAATGTGTATTTTTCATATTACGGCTCTGTTTACGTAACTGGTATTTTACATTGCTAACAGAAACTCTGCTCTTCGCTAAATTTCGTATTGCCATTGTTGTGGAAGTCGTTGTGGTGATGATAATGACCACAACGACAAAACAACTAGTCATGTTTAACAGTTTAAACAGAACAGATCACAGTATGCATCATAATACTGTAACACTTTATTTTGACAGAAAAATGGGCTATTCAAAACTGGACGTAAATAAAGCAGTTTTATTATTAATCAAGAAAGTACAAGACGAACAAGTTGATTTCCGCCAGCAAAATGTATTGGACAGTTCAAACTGGATTCTCGTTTTTCTCCGGGAAACGAAACACTCACCTACAGTCAATGTCCGATTGTTATCGATAGCTTGAGTGGGAATCTACGCTATGCAACGAATGAGTGCGGGAAGTACCGAAAAACGACGATTACTCACAGATCGTACAACGAACCAAGAAATACATTGGTGGAAGTAAGACGCGAACATACCTTCATCTTATCGGGGGTTTTTTTTGTGGGGGGGTTTTGTTGTTGTTGTTTTTTTGTTTTTTTTGACTATGCAGATTTTGAAATTATTTTTGTTTAATCATTAAAATGAATAATCGTAAAAAAAAATATACGATAAAATGCAGTAAATTACACAAGACCTGTATAATCAGTTAATAAGAAATCCCGGATTTGTACAGTGACAGCCCAAAAGTATATAAAATACTGTCATTACGCTACGATACAAGAAAAGGAATAAGTAACAGACATTAAGGAACATTTTCGATTTCAAGGGAAATTCTTCATCAGTCAAATGATGCGTATAAAAGAAGCATTAAGTATAGTTTCATTATTTACAAAAGTAGTCTTTACGTACAGCAAGCAGGTTATTGTAAGATGACTCTGTCGTGCATTAAACCAGTTCTTTATATTTATTTATTTTTCGGTAAGTTTTTAAATTTAATTTAATTTTATTTTGTTTGTTCCAGTCCATTTTATTTATTTATTTAGTTATTACATTTAAAAAAAAAAAAAAAAAAAAAAAAAAAAAAAAAAACAACATTATATTTAAAATATTTTTATCACTCATTGTTAACAAGGCGATCATTTTCATTATATTTTTTTATATGTGACATTTAATTTTAATTAATTATTTTATTTTATTTGCTTATATATATATATATCGCAGATATGAAATGTTAATATATCATGTAATTAATATAATTATAGCTGATAGTTTATACCTGAAGTAATATTAATTCAAAAATCATAATATATAATGTATGTATGTATGTATGTATGTATGTATGTATGTATGTGTGTATGTATGTGTGTATGTATGTATGTATGTGTGTGTGTGTGTGTGTGTATGTATGTATGTATGTATGGATCGTATGTATGGTTGTTTCTATGTAAATAATTAAGGCTATTACTATTACGTTTACTGCTTCTACTCCTATTATTATTAGTAGTAGTAGCAGTAGTAGTAGTAGTCGTAGCAGTAGTAATTAAATTTGTTTGTTGAACATAAAATTATTCCAGTCTGGGATATTACTTACAAACTATTTCAGTATTCTTGTTGTATGTAAAATTATTTCATCTGTATGTTACACATAAGTGATTTCAGTTTTGCTCTTAACATGTAATATTATTTCAACCTGCATGTTATATGTAAAATTATTTCAGTATCAGTTATTTTCACGGGAGATAGTGATTATAAGACAAGCTTCATTGACAGATCTCCTGGTACGTTGTCTGTGAATGTTTACATGTTAAAAATTAACACACAGCTGATTAACCTGTTCACAGTAATAGTAGTTTTATGGGCCGGGTTCCTTCATCTTTCTTTTGTTTTCTTTTGTTTTGCTTTGCTTTTCTTTGTGTGTGTTTTTTTGTTGTTGTTTTTTGATTGAAAATATTCGCACTATTTTGAAATCTTACATTTTTATGTTACTAATATATATATATATATATATTATGTATGTATGTATGTATGTGCACTTATCTGATATTATATATGTATGTATATATCTATAAGTTAAAAAACCCGCTAACTATTCTTTTGTTTACAGCTTTTTAAAAAATACATGTATTTTAACATGGACATATTGAAACTGTAACTAACTAAAACCGTATATATATATATAAATGTGTGTGTGTGTACATTTGACAATATATATATATATATATATATATATATATATATATATATATATAGGCTTTCTAAAGTACGTGTTCTCCAGGGATTAGTACTATTAATCCTCTGTTTTTAATCTCTGAGGTACATTTTATCTACAGTTCAGATATCTGCTTCTCAGTCTTTTGATCTGTTTTTTACTCTAATATAATTTAAAGGAATTTAGTTACATTGATTAAACTAAACAATATAGTAAAGTCATCTGCTGTTTTTCTTTGAAGTAAACTGGTGAAGAAGCATTAGATCTGTGTGTGTTAGTGATTGCTGATAATTAATGTATATTATAATAACACATCTATATATTTTGACCAAAGGAACTGAACTTCGTACTGAATTTGTCATCATTTTTCACAATTAATTTTTTTTTTCATTATTATCATCTTTTTTAACGTATGTAATATTATAAATATACGTCAGTGAACGTTGTAGACTGATAATAATTAATACTGAATGTAATGTAATGGCTCTCTCTATATTTTTTAACAGTTGTGTTGGGAATTTCGGCACAAAATGATGATCGATGGACAAGAAAAAGACTTAGTGTTAAAAAAGTGCTCGAAACAGGGATAAAAGCGTCTTCATCAAAAGTAGCCAGAAATGAAAGATCAACGAACCAAACAGATTTTCAGCTGTTTACAAATTCTATACAATTTCGTCTTTCTCGATTTCTGACGTCTTTTGTAAGATTTAAATTTTATTTCACTTTTCAATTTTAGTGTTATTTTGATGGTATATGTGGATGTATGTCTCTATATATGCATATGTGTGTCTGTGTGTGTGTGTGTGGGGGGTATGTGTATGTGTGTGTGTTCATGTAAATTTATGTTTGTTTGGATGCACATATACATACATTAATATATGTATTTGTCAAATATTATTTCAGAGCGAAAGAGAAGAGCGCGCTCTGCCGGGACAGACTGGAAAATTACGAAGAGACAAAACTGCTCGCAAACCATGGCCGAAAAAAGTAAGAAGAGTTTGAAATATTTAAATAATTTAGTTTTAATGTTAAAACTAGCACTAGACAATACTGAACAGCTTTTACGTCAAGCAACACGTCATATACTGAACTATAATTAACATGTAGAATACTGATATATCTAGTTTTATCTAATACGTAGAACAATGCTGTCTCTCGCTTTATTTAAAGTAATGTAATTGTTCTGCAGGCAAAGAAAACTGGACTCAACACGCGTGTACTTGGCGCTATGCTGTATCTGGAGTACATACGCTGGGTCATAGAAATGGAAAAGAAAAGTATAAAAGAAAAGCAGATTACACACAAACCAAGTCCCACGTACAGAAAGGTGGAATTAGATCTCTACCAGTGGCTTCTGAAGGAGAACAGTTCGTTACAAGCGCGAGAGTACTCGAAGATGGTGTCTGTTCCTTTCCCGCCAAACCTTGACGCCAGACGTAGGTCAAATTACGGGATCGCCATTACAAAGCTCGTGTTAGAAAACCTGCTTCGGTTCTTACAGTGTCTGAACAAAACCGAAGACAAGTGTACAGTGTGGAACGGTTTGAGAAAAAAGAGGAAAAATCGTAAAAACAAAATAAACAGCGAAGACGACAAGAAAGAAAAAAGACGAAGAAGAAGGAAGAAGAACTCTAAAGGAAAGCGAAAAGGTAAAAAAGAGAGGAAAGGAAATAAAGGGCATAAAAGACAAAATAAAAACAAACGACTTAAAAACAAATCGAGAACACGAAAAGAGAAGAATCCCGAAAAGAAAAGCAAACAAAAGTGAACATTTCAGTAACATTTGCATCGAGAGCTGAAGATGTTGACTTTAATGATCATCATAATGACAGTCATAATTATAACCATAATCATTGTAAATATGATGGCGATTACAGTTTTTACACGTTGTCAACTCTAAATTATTATTATTATTATTATTACTATTATTATTATTATTGTTATTATTATTATTATTGTTATTATTGTTATTGTTATGAAAGCTAACTTACGCATTTAGAACATGGATATATTTTCATTTTTATTTTTTAAGCCAAGGCAGCACATGTACCTGTTTTTGAAGGGCTTTATTTTTATTTTTTATTTTTTTTTCGAACTGTTTAACTTATACCACATTCTACTGTTAATGTATCAAATTATGCATTTATTAATTTTATGATGTAATTCTCTTTTAATAAGTTTTTTTTTTTGTTCAATATCATTTGATTATTATTATAAATAGATCTGTTTTATTATTTTAACCAAGATGGATATTTTCTTTCTTTATTTTGTTCATTTTATATAATGAACTATAATAAACATAAATTAATGTTCTTATTTCTTAAACTTCACTGTTTTAATTTATGTATCCAATATTTTTATTTCACTTTTGTTTGTCAGAACAAGACACCACATACCCTTTGATTGTTTTTGAACATTTTATTTTTGAACTATTTTATTTACACCAAATGTTAGTGTATCAAATTACAGTTAATTAAATTTATGATAGTGTAGTGGTTATTTTTATTATTATTATTTTTTTTTTTTTTGTGGCTTTCATTCTTCTTCTTATTTAAAAAAAAAAATCATTTGAGTATTATAGTAAATTGATTAACCACTTTACAGCTTAATATTCTCTTTCTTTCTTTCTTTCTACTCTTTTTTCTTTCTTCTTTTTATATGCCTTTTTATATTAACCAGGAATTAATATATATATTTTTTTAAACTTTAGTATTCTGCTTTATGTATGTTTCATTTAAAATGCTGTTGGATACCAGACGTTTGTGAAATAAGCAGATACGCTTAATTTACGTTTGTGTGAAATAAAGTGTTTTAATAAACCATACAATTAAATAATTGTGAACAAGCATAATACACTTTTAAAACATTGTATGTATGTATGTATGTATAATCTTTTTACTAGATATAGTAAATGACAGTAAATCTTAAAGATAGTTTTCTGTATTTTTATACATTCATAATGTATGCACTATGTTGCAAGCACTGTTAAGCATGTTATGCTTCTGTGTATTGTGTATACTAATGCTTTATTATAAATACACATTAAATACTATTAATTATTTATTGTTTTTCTGTTGTCTTTGTTTTTGTGGGGTTTTTTTTATGTGTTTGTGTTTTGGGGAAGTCTTTTCTGTCTGTATGAAAGGTGTGCTCTGAAATCCAAATAATGTCTTAAATACCGAATCTTTCTTTATGCTTTAAACTGTTATTACTTTAAAAAGCTGGCATTTTCTGGACATGTTAACATTTTATAAATGTTATTAAAGTAGATAGCATGTTGTCATGGACAAACGCATCTTTAATTACGATGCGAAATTTCAAATAATTCCATGTAGGTAGCATTCGAATGTCAAAAATGGTTTAAGTTTTACACACATATAATCTATCCATCTATCATTCTTCCCCGTCCTCCATTTTTTCTGTCTTTCTGCCTTTATTTTTTTCCGTTCCAATCATTCATTTACTATCAGTCCATCTTCTCTCCATCCATACATGATCCCTTCTGCTCGTCCAACCATCTTTCTCTCTCTCTCTCTCTCTCTCTCTCTCTCTCTCTCTCTCTCTCTCTCTCTCTCTCTCTCTCTCTCTCTCTCTCTCTCTCTCTCTCTCTCTCACTGTAACTCTGTATGTCCATCTATAACTATGTTATCCATTCACACATTCATCTGTGAGAAACGCACTGTGAGTTTGTGTCCAGAAAACACAAAGCTTTTGATAAATGGACTAGATCAAACGACCCTGAGAATGATTATTCAAAATTACGTGAATTAATCATTTTGGAAGAAGTCAAAAATTGTTTACCGCTTAATGTTCGATTATATTTGTCAATTCAGGGTATACAAAGTTTACAAGCTGCTGCTGTAGCTGCTGATAATACGTTCTCGGCCACAAGTCACAAAGTTGGGAGTTTAGGTTTTGCTAAGAATATTGATGGTAATCAGGAAAGGTTTTCTGGTAGGACTACATCAGTTACGAAGTTTGGTTTGGGCGGACAGCATAACTATAATACTACATCAGGGATGTCAGTAAAGAGTAATCTGTCGGCTGAAACAAAGTCTTTTCAATAACGCTGTTCGTTACGCAAAACAAATAACCATGTTGTTTCAAACTGTTAATCCCAGAAAAAAAGAGATAATATCTGTTCATCAACCAGGTGAAAAGTCCGATATTCGGCTGCTAACAGTGAAATTCTTTCTAACTTGGACCAGAAATTACATCACCTCTCAAGTAAGAGACAGAAGGTAATGAAAAAAAATGATTATTGAATTCCCTGAATTTTGTTCCCTAGCGCACCGAGTATGACTGACGTCATCACCCAAGATCTGGAAATAAAACAACATGCCGAGAGGGTGAATCCACATAAAAGGGCCATAATGAAGTCAGAGATTGAGTACGTGCTTGAGCATAGCATCACTGAACCGTCACGAAGTGAGTGGTCAGGTCCACGTATCTTGGTTCCAAAGCCAGATGTAAGCCAATGATTATGTGCCGATTTGAGCAAAAATTATTCTGCTGATTTAAAGTAGATTCCTACCATTTGCCAAGACTAGACGACTGCATCGACAGCATCAGAAATGTCAAACACATCACCAAGCTGAATTTGTTAAAAAGGAATATCTCCAGATTCCTTTGACTGACGGAGCTAATACAGATTTTAGCTATTGTAACATCTGATTGATTGTACCAGTTTCGTGCTATATCATGGAACATTAATGAACCATGAAAAATAATAAATACTATCTTACTGAAGCTAAGACATTGATAATGTTACTCTTTTATGTATTGTCTGACAAAAAATTTCATATGTATTACATACAATTGTTCTTTATTATTATTATTATTATTATTATTATTATTATTATTATTATTATTATTATGTGGTTTTTATATTATGTGATTCCAGAAAAGTTCCATACCTTAGACATGATAATTTTACTAAATTTGTGAAGGGGCATGTCACGGAATTCAAACTGCGTCACAAATTTAAATCTTTCTGCGACGTCCGCCTGTTTATTATTATGTCATCGAATTCAAATTGCGTAACAAAATTATATTTCTATTACGTCCGCGCTTTTATTCTTGCCGCCAATTTTCCAACTCCATGGCGTTCTTTTAAAAGAGCTGGTACTTGGTAATTAAGGAGAGAAGGACAAGGCCAACACTAGAGCCCAGGCAGGCGTAGAACCAGTGTTTTTGAATGACATTCTCTTTACAGACGAGTATGGTAAGCAACTGTCTGTTCTTATTTTGAATGGGTGTAATGTGAAATTAACCTGTGTCATTAACGTTTAATATACATACAGTTTTAATTTTTTAATCTGTCCTCCGTTCGGATTCTTATTTTGTCTTGGTTACCCGTGTGACCTTTTCTCGTATAATTAATCAAAATTATTTAAATAGTGTTTTATCGTTTATATAATGTATTATTATCAAGTCACCTTTATATTATACATTAAATAATTAACTTGTCCCTTAACTTGTGTTGTGTTTATTTCCCTAGCGGATAGATAGAATTACTGATGTATAGAGACTGCTGTCTATTTAGCGTTTATATTCTTTGTTAGGTAAAGCTCTTTTTTTTACCCTAGACTGAACCTTAATAAAACATCCAAGATGTTTTATGGTGTGGGCCCCATGACACTTGTATCAGTGTAATTTACTGTGGCGTAGTCTTAATGTTCACCCATTCGTAAAATATTTCTAGAACGTTTGATTGTCTGAATAGTATATAAGTTCAACATCAGCAAATTTGGTGATAGATATCGGACAAACAGTCTAATTATATCCTCTGAGTACATGTTTTGTTGTGTTATTGGAATACTGACGCAGCGTTTTCTTAAATAAGGACAGTGATTACACGTCAAACAAACTGTGAGATATATTAAGATTTATTTACTGAGTCTTTGAACAATAAAAACAAAATAAATATTGTGAGACGTACTGAAAAATATGGTCTGGCATAATTTAATTAAAAAATAATAAATAAATAAATGAATAAATAAATAAATAAATAAATAAACAAACAAACGAACACACAAACAATTAATATAATATAATATAATGAACAAATAAACAAACAAACATATAATATAATATAATATAATAAATAAATAAAACATTAAAAAATTATAATTAAAAAATATTAAAACAAAGAAAAATAAAAATTATACTGCTTAGTACACAACCTCTACATCCACAACCATTAACTTTCCCAACATCACCACAACATCACCGCCGCTACAAATGCTATTACTACTACTACTATTACTCCTACTACATTTGTTCTTTCTTTTGTTTTAATTTTATTTATTATTTTTGGCATTTTTATTCCTCTGTTGCTTTCTTCTTCTTTTTAAAAAAAATTTCTTTACAGCACTCTTGTTTTGTCCCTTCTTTTATTTGTTTTTCGTCATTTTGTTTTTTTCTTTTCTTCATTTGTTCTTTGTTTTGTTTTGTTTATTGTATCCGTTTATTACGTACAGTTATGTTCCAATGGGAACTGCAGTAAAAAAGGTAAAAACAGTCGAGCTTGGAATCTGTAGCACTTTTACTACTAGCAGATATGAAGTCGTAAAATTAATAAGAAAATTGTAAGAGTAGTAGTAGCGGTTTCAGTAGTAGTAGTAGTAATAGTAGAAAAAGTATAGTATGTATTTAGTATGTACGTATGTGTGTGCGTGTGTGTAAACGATAACTACCACTGCTGTTGCTACTATTAATACTACTATAATTAATTAATTTAACTGTTAACGAAATAAACGATTTTTCATCCACGCTGAGATTATTCCAAATATGTTAATATAGATATCTCCCATTAAATACAGCGATTACGTTTTTGTCCGGTATGACCTTCGACCCACACACTGTCAATATGTAAATTAATTTGAAACAGTTGCGGAACTCTGTCTCTCATTCAAGTGAAGCTATTACTTGCCTTTTTTGTTTCACGTCTCAGAAGTGAAATTTAAGACGGAATACATGAGGTTTCACAGTGACATATCACCAATCTCTCATGCGTTTATTTTTAATCATAACAAAATAAGAAAATTTAATTTACCTTAATTTTCTTTCACCTCTGTCTTCTGGTGATGGCATTTTCTTTGATATCTCTCTCTCTCTCTCTCTCTCTCTCTCTCTCTCTCTCTCTCTCTCTCTCTCTCTCTCTCTCTCTCTCTCTCTCTCTCTCTCTCTCTCTCTCTCTCTCTCTCTCTTTTCCCTCTTTCATTCATTTTTTTCTTGATAATACCTCTATATACAAAACATGTCTGTTATATTTGTATATATGTTTGTAAGTGAATGTGAATAACAACTGTGATAGCAGTTTTATTTTTATTTTTTTTATAACATTAGTACTAGTAGTAGCAACAGTAATACCACAAATAGTACTAGCAATGGTGTTTGTGATAGTGCTAGCAGTTGTAGTAGTAGCAGTAGGAGTAACAGTGGCGGTAACAACAGTTAGTGGAGTCAGCTTGAGTGACAGTAGTATTAGTGGTGGAAAAAGTGTGAGGTATTTGTAACAATATGGGGAATTAAGACCGTGTAACTTACACATTGAGGAAGCGGAACAACAGTAAACTAAACAGAACGAATTTCCTATTTCGGCTAATCAACCGTTCGCCTGTGAAGTTCTGGTCGATTAAGGACTATTGAATTATTCAGATTTAAATGACACTTAGAAACCGAAACAGGACGACTTGGCCACAGTAAAGCGATTCGGTCAATAGCAGATTAAATCAGCGTGTTGCAACTATTGTAATAAAAAAAAAAAAAAAAAAAAATTTCGTGAAAAGGTTTTGTCACTTATCAAAGGTGAATCATGTCAGTATTTCAAACCAGT
Source organism: Chrysomallon squamiferum (assembly GCA_012295275.1). Classification (NCBI taxonomy): domain Eukaryota; kingdom Metazoa; phylum Mollusca; class Gastropoda; order Neomphalida; family Peltospiridae; genus Chrysomallon; species Chrysomallon squamiferum. Next base: position 3,272,487 of record CM022672.1, on the reverse strand, counting down.
TTGATGATTAATTCTTTGACAGGAATAAACCTGGCCTCGTAAATGGATATTAAATATCTGTTTATAGGTTGATTCTAATTTTGTTTTATAGAATTTCTGAATTGATCGTAATGCAAAAGTATAACCGTTGCTGATATGCTAATTTTTAGAAATATGGGCCGTGGCTAAAATTCCTGTCCCATTCAAAATCGTTAAATATATGCGTGGATGACCACAGAGAAATCTTCAACTACTGGCTGACATAAACGTTGCCAGGAATTTTTACTGCAAACTAACGGAATTGTCCCCACCTCTCAGAAATAAACAATAAAAATAAAAATAAAAATAAAAATAAAAATAAAAATTTAAAAATTAAAATTAAAATTAAAATAAAAAATGGAAAATTAAATAAGGATGTTGATCGGGGTGAAACCATGATAATATGTTACAGGTGTACCGTATAAATACTAGTGCTGACCAAATGTTGCCAACACATTTTAAAGTTTTGAAAACATTGCGATGAAACGTTTACATCTTTGGCTCGCCTTATTTGTCAGCGTAGGTTGGTACAGAACTTGAAAACTAAAAATTTTAGAAAGGATATTTATTAAATTTATTAATTTAATAATCTGACGTTTAACATTAATTTTTTTTTATTTAAAAAAGGATAACTAACTAACTAACTAACTAACTAAATAAATAAATAAATAAATAAATAAATAAATAAATAAGACACGGTAACATAAAATTTATTAAAATTCTAATCATCTGAAAATGAATAACATTAATATATTTTATTGTTTTATGATTTAACAGTTACTTCGTATTAAGACAATGAATATATATATATATATATATATATATATATATATATATATATATATATATATATATATATATATTAAAAATGTACGTACCTTCGTTCGTAAGCATGCTCATGAGTAAATATATGTTTGATCATGCTCCTCCTCCTCCTCATCATTACTACTACTACTACTGCTACTGATATTATTATTATTATTATTACTGCTATTACTACTACTATTGTTATTTGGTTTCTAACAGG
>CM022672.1:3251442-3266442 GCA_012295275.1 Chrysomallon squamiferum | reverse complement strand
AAAACTAAAGTTTAAAAAAAAAAATATATATTAATTCCTGGTTAATATAAAAAGGCATATAAAATAAAGAAAGAAAGAAAGAAAGAGAATATTAAGCTGTAAAGTGGTTAATCAATTTACTTTAATACTCAAATGATTTTTTTAAAAATAAGAAGAAGAAGAAAAAAAGCCACAAAAAAAAAAAAATAATAATAATAATAATAAAAGTAACCACAACACCATCATAAATTTAATTAAGTGTAATTTGATACACTAACATTTGGTGTAAATAAAATGTTCAAAAACAATCAAAGAGTATGTGATGTCTTGTTCTGACAAACAAAAATGAAATAATAATATTGGATACATAAGTTAAAACAATAAAAATATTGGATACATAAATTAAAACAATGAAGTTTAAGAAATAAGAACATTAATTTATGTTTATTATAGTTCATTATATAAAATGAACAAAATAAAGAAAGAAAATATCCATCTTGGTAAAAATAATAAAACAGATCTATTTATAATAATAATCAAATGATATTGAACAAAAAAAAAAACAAAAAAAAAACAAACAAAAAAAAAACCTTATTAAAAGAGAATTATATCATAAAATTAATAAATGCATAATTTGATACATTAACAGTAGAATGTGGTTAAACAGTTCGAAAAAAAAAATAAAAAAATAAAAATAAAGCCCTCCAAAAACAGGTACATGTGCTGCCTTGGCTTAAAAAATAAAAATGAAAATATAGCAATGTTATAAATGCGTAAGTTAGCTTTCATAACAATAACAATAATAACAATAATAATAATAATAACAATAATAATAATAATAGTAATAATAATAATAATTTAGAGTTGACAACGTGTAAAAACTGTAATCGCCATCATATTTACAATGATTATGGTTATAATTATGACTGTCATTATGATGATCATTAAAGTCAACATCTTCAGCTCTCGATGCAAATGTTACTGAAATGTTCACTTTTGTTTGCTTTTCTTTTCGGGATTCTTCTCTTTTCGTGTTCTCGATTTGTTTTTAAGTCGTTTGTTTTTATTTTGTCTTTTATGCCCTTTATTTCCTTTCCTCTCTTTTTTACCTTTTCGCTTTCCTTTAGAGTTCTTCTTTCTTCTTCTTCGTCTTTTTTCTTTCTTGTCGTCTTCGCTGTTTATTTTGTTTTTACGATTTTTCCTCTTTTTTCTCAAACCGTTCCACACTGTACACTTGTCTTCGGTTTTGTTCAGACACTGTAAGAACCGAAGCAGGTTTTCTAACACGAGGTTTGTAATGGCGATCCCGTAATTTGACCTACGTCTGGCGTCAAGGTTTGGCGGGAAAGGAGCAGACACCATCTTCGAGTACTCTCGCGCTTGTAACGAACTGTTCTCCTTCAGAAGCCACTGGTAGAGATCTGATTCCACCTTTCTGTACGTGGGACTTGGTTTGTTAGTTATCTGCATTTCTTTTATGCTTTTCTTTTCCATTTCTATGACCCAGCGTATGTACTCCAGATACAGCATAGCGCCAAGTACACGCGTGTTGAGTCCAGTTTTCTTTGCCTGCAAAACAATTACATTACTTTAAATAAAATTCGATATACCAGTTATCTTTAGATAATATTCGATATATCAGTTGTCTTTAGACAATATTCGATATATCAGTATTCTACATGCTAGGTACAGCTCAGTATATGAATTGTTGTATAGGGTAAATGCAATTCAGTATTGTCTGTTCCCACTTTTTGACATTAAAACTCAGTTGATGCTAACAAATGTTATAGACTGTAAATGCTGGACACAAGTGTGTGAGAACTAGGCAACTAAAACAGTTTTCATCGTTCTGCGAATGAACTAACGATGATGATGATAATGGTTTTGATAATGATGATGATTATGATGATAATTATTTAAATATTTCAAACTCTTCTTACTTTTTTCGGCCATGGTCTGCGAGCAGTTTTGTCTCTTCGTAATTTTCCAGTCTGTCCCGACAGAGCGCGCTCTTCTCTTTCTCTCTGAAATAATATTTGACAAATACATGTATTAATGTATGTACATATGTATACAAACAAATATAAATTTACATGAAAACACACACATACACACACACACACACATGCATATGCATATATAGAGACATACATCCACATATACCATCAGAATAACACTAAAATTGAAAAGTAAAATAAAATTTAAATCTTACAAAAGACGTCAGAAATCGAGAAAGACGAAATTGTATAGAATTTGTAAACAGCTGAAAATCTGTTTGGTTCGCTGATCTTTCATTTCTGGCTACTTTTGATGAAGACGCTTTTATCCCTTTTGCGAGCACTTTTTTAACACTAAGTCTTTTTCTTGTCCATCGATCATCATTTTGTGCCGAAATTCCCAACACAACTGTTAAAAAATATATATAGAGCCATTACATTATATTCAGTATTATCTATAACGTTCACTGACGTATATTTATAATATTACATACGTTAAAAACGATGATAATAATGAAAAAAGATTTTAATAGTGAAAAACGATTTTAACAGTGAAAAACGATTACAATAGTGAAGAACAACAAATGCGCTGAATCTTTCAGTCAGTTTCGTTTCACAGTTCATTTGTTTTCTTGTCCATCAATCATCATTTTATGTTGAAATGTCCAACACGAATTTAAAAAAAATATGCAGATTTTATAATACGTCAAGTATCAGTACTGTGTGAGTGTGTGTGTGAGTGTGTGTTTAATTACAATAAGGTAAAACTGATGTAGTAGTGGAAAACTAAGACATTTCATTGGTTAGTCGTAGTTCCTTTGGTGAAAATAATTAATATAATCTTTACATGAATCTTCTTTTCTGATTAGCTGGTAGCTCAATTCACTGGTAGCCATTGCTTTACTTATTATAATAAATTATACTGCTGTAAAGTTCAGTTTCCATTACTGAAATCGCCTAAGAATTAACAGTCATTATCGAGAGACAAAAGTCAGCGTGCAGATGATGATGATGATAATAACAATAAAAAAATAACAACTTAAATAACAAATATTATCAGAAATATTATCAAGATACGATGTAATAAAAAGTATGCTTATGTATAATATACCCAAAAGTAAGTTAAATTTAATAAACTAACAAAAACATATATAAATGTACAGTACTTAATTTTTTTAAATAAAAATACTTACCGAGTATAATATAAACAAAAGGAATAATTACAGAGCACTTTACTATCATGTTGTAAATACTTGATTGTTTCTGTATACTTGCTTACTAGCAAATGAAATGTTTTTAGACTGAAAATGTTATATATTGATACTCTGTCATGTGATGGATTTCCGTTCATTACGAAAATGTTCCTTAACGTGGATAACTTTTTGTTTGATGACTGTTTTGTTGACGTGGGGAAAAAAAAAAAAAAATCAATCACAGAGGTGATTTCTTTATTTAATGTGTGTTTCGTACTGTGACTGAAATTCTTACAGCCAACTCCCAAAATATTTCTATATTTGACATTTGTTGTGTTTTTCATTCTTAATCATACTTTAAGTTAGAGTTTATTTTAAGCTTGTAAAGCTTCGTTCGAGTTTGTTTGGGCCGAGAATTTGCAGCCAGCCAATAGATTCCGACTTCTGATAATTTTGTGAAAAACCGTGACTGTTCGGTAATTTCCGTATAGCACAGCTAAAGGGTTTACACCGCAGATAATTATAGCCCCCTAACCTACAAATTCTCACATGACAAGGTCAGTAGTAGTAGTAGTATTCAAATACTATGTCCCAGATACCTATTCTTTCTCTGGACACCACGGAGATTGGACGCGAGTCATGGGAAAACACGCCTGTTTGTTTATTACGTCGACCAATCAGAGCTCGTTCTTTCGTGGTTGTCACTGTCATATGATCAGTGACAGAAATCCCTAGAGCGGGCCAAGCTTCCACGATTTCAATTAATTAATAAACTAAAGTTAACGTTCACTAATTTTGTGTTACAAAGTCTAAATTTTTTTATTTTTTTATTTTATTTTTTTTACAACAAAAACATTTCTACTGATATTTTAGTTCTACATTAAATAAAAAAAAAAAAAAAAAAAAAAAGAGTTTATATTTGCGTTATTATTATTATGATTATTATTATTATTATTATTATTATTATTATTATTTTAAATCAAAACCTTCGATTTCAGACTGCCTGCAATAGACATGATGAATTTCTAGTTGCTAAATGACGTTATGTAGATATTGGCGTCATAAACGTGACATATCAAACCGAAGACAAACTACAGCTGACGTTGTCAGAGACGACGCTAATGAAGTTTTAAAATGAACCAAGGTCTGATGCCTATAAAATTATAGAACAAAAATTGTATTTCACTCGTGTAAAGAAACTGAAACATTATTATTATTATTATTATTATTATTATTATTATTATTATTATTATTATTATTATAAAATAAATAAAGTTTAATTAATGTTCTGTGGTTAAGTTGTTCTCCAAAGAAAAAAGAAATCGAAAAAAAGAAAAAAAAACAACAAAAAAGAAACCCCGCAATATTTTAAATATTAGTACCTTAAGTATATGGTACCTTTTTGTATAATAATAATAATAATAATAATAATAATAATAATAATAATAATGATGATGATGATGATGATGATGATGATGATGATGATGATTATGATGATGATGACGGTGCTGCTTATGATGAGAATAACGAAAACAATAACATAATTTGTTAAAAACAGACAAAAAAGTTTGCTTTACATATACCCAGTCTTATAAAGATATTTCACAAAATGAATTAAGTTGATACAAATTAATAAAAAATAAAATGAAATGAAATGAAATGAAATAAAATAAAATAAAAAATAAAATAAAATAAAAAATAAAATAAAATAAAAATAAAATAAAATAAAATAAAATGAAAATGAAATGAAATGAAATGAAATTAAATTAAAATAACAAAAGGTGGTTTCACTGATTACCAGTATATGGACAGGTACAGAATGGTGATATTTTACACACAATGTTCCAGTGCTTCCTCTCTTTATTTTAGCACTTTAAATTAAAATAATAATAATAATAATAAATAAAAATTTAAAAAAAAAAAAAAAAAAAAAAAAAAAGAGGATGGGTGCTATGATCTATTCATTTTGGAAAATCGTGAAAGAGAAGCTAATGAAGAAATTACTCTGCCTGCAGATATACTCCCTACAGACATAACGGAATTGATGAATAGTAGGTTTCACAGTGCAATGCCTGTGAAAGTTTAGTTAAGTCATCAGATTCACATTATTATCTTGGTCATTCATTAAAATCCTTTTTCATCATAGCCACATTGAACCAGATACACGTAACGTGATCCCATGGACCCAGGACTTCATTTATTGTCACCGGTCAAAATACAACATCCGTCACGATGACCTCCTTCACACATAGTTTATGTGATGATTTTTCTTTATTTTCAAACTAAATTACAACTGGTAGTTTTCTATAGCCATTTCACCTACTATATTTATTTATTCGTATTGTTTAAAGGTTTCAGACAGTAAAGATAGCTGGTCTTCATCCTTCTGTTGTAACATCCGCTATGCACGTATTCATGAGTACCCATCAGCTTATCGATCTCCCTGGTTGTTTTTCCGTGTGAAGCCAAATAAATCTGAACGTAGACAAGTCTGTTACTCAGTTCCATCTTCCTGAACGTACGTGTCTACCAATCAGGCCAGAAAACGAAGGAACGATACGAGTTTGAAAACGCTTTCCTTGTTAAACCACATTTATCGTGTTAACAATTTTTATATTATATTACTACTACTACTACGACTGCTACTACTGCTATGGTGGTCTAGTCTTATATGTATATTTGCTTCAGTCAAGAGGAAATCCGTGTAAATGAATGATATGGATATTTTGTATCTTTTTAAAATAAATTAAACTGTTTTATCCTAGATATTAATTAATATGATTTTTTTTTTTGTTAAAGACTTTACTATTATCCTGATATCAAATTCGTTACAGATGAAAATTTATAAGTAAGTAAATAAATAAATGTGTTTATAGTATGTTAGTAGTAGTAATAATAATAGTTGTAGTAGTAGTAGTAGTAGTAGTTGTTGTTGTTGTAGTTGTAATGGTTTATACAAAACTGTTGAAACGATAAGCTTGGCTGAACCAAGAACTAAATTGTTACTCATCGTAGTAAGGAAAACATTTTCAAAATCGTTTAATGCCTTCGTTTTCCAGCCAACACGTCTCTTAGTTACTTCCCTTTAAACCAATCACAATATCGTGCAAACAAAAATACGAACTACAGAACTATTTGTCAAAAACAACTGTTTTGTGCATACTTATACATTTTATTTATTTATTTACTTATTTATAAATTATATTTATTTATTTATTTATTTATTTATTTATTTATTTATTTATTTATTTATTTTATTTATTTATTATTATTATTATTATTATTTCTGGTTATATCATTCCATTATTATCGAATTGTTAGATATTTGTATTATATATATATATATATATATATTTCATATTATTTTGCATTCCATATTTCCATCCATCAGTTCGTTCCTTTATCTGAATATCCAATAATTCATCAAATAGATCGTAAACATAATATAACAAAGCAAACTGTTATTAAAAACTATCATTAACGTTTTGGAAAAGATTTAAAATAAAACTGAATTGTTTTGTTTTTTTTCTTCTGAATTTAGTAAGTTCTAAGAACAATATATTTTTGAACTGATGTAAACTATCCAGCAGGTTTGTTCTTTTTTGTGTGATGTTTTCTGTTTGTGGTCTGGAGTGGTGTGCAGTGTCCATACTCTATCTGTGTATACGTGTCCTGTTGTGTGTTGTTTCCATACTCTACCTGTGTATACGTGTCCTGTTGTGTGCAGTGTCCATACTCTATCTGTGTATACGTGTCCTGTTGTGTGCAGTTTTTATACTCTACCTGTGTATACGTGTCCTGTTGTGTGTTGTTTCCATACTCTACCTGTGTATACGTGTCCTGTTGTGTGCAGTGTCCATACTCTATCTGTGTATACGTGTCCTGTTGTGTGCAGTTTTTATACTCTACCCCTGTGTATACGTGTCCTGTTGTGTGTTGTTTCCATACTCTATCTGTGTATACGTGTCCTGTTGTGTGCAGTTTTATACTCTACCTGTGTATACGTGTCCTGTTGTGTGTTGTTTCCATACTCTACCTGTGTATACGTGTCCTGTTGTGTGCAGTGTCCATACTCTATCTGTGTATACGTGTCCTGTTGTGTGTTGTTTCCATACTCTATCTGTGTATACGTGTCCTGTTGTGTGCAGTGTCCATACTCTATCTGTGTATACGTGTCCTGTTGTGTGCAGTGTCCATACTCTACCTGTGTATACGGGTCCTGTTGTGTGTTGTTTTTATACTCTACCTGTGTATACGTGTCCTGTTGTGTGTTGTTTTCATACTCTACCTGTGTATACGTGTCCTGTTGTGTGCAGTTTTTATACTCTACCTGTGTATACGTGTCCTGTTGTGTGCAGTTTTTATACTCTACCTCTGTATACGTGTCCTGTTGTGTGTTGTTTTTATACTCTAGATGTGTATACGTGTCCTGTTGTGTGTTGTTTCCATACTCTACCTGTGTATACGTGTCCTGTTGTGTGTTGTTTCCATACTCTATTTGTGTATACGTGTCCTGTTGTGTGTTGTTTTTATACTCTACCTGTGTATACGTGTCCTGTTGTGTGCAGTTTTTATACTCTACCTGTGTATACGTGTCCTGTTGTGTGCAGTGTCCATACTCTACCTGTGTATACGTGTCCTGTTGTGTGTTGTTTCCATACTCTACCTGTGTATACGTGTCCTGTTGTGTGTTGTTTTTATACTCTACCTGTGTATACGTGTCCTGTTGTGTGCAGTTTTTATACTCTACCTGTGTATACGTGTCCTGTTGTGTGTTGTTTCCATACTCTACCTGTGTATACGTGTCCTGTTGTGTGTTGTTTTCATACTCTACCTGTGTATACGTGTCCTGTTGTGTGTTGTTTTCATACTCTACCTGTGTATACGTGTCCTGTTGTGTGCAGTTTCCATACTCTATCTGTGTAAAGGTGTCCTGTTGTGTGCAGTTTCCATACTCTACCTGTGTATACGTGTCCTGTTGTGTGTTGTTTCCATACTCTACCTGTGTATACGTGTCCTGTTGTGTGCAGTGTCCATACTCTATCTGTGTAAAGGTGTCCTGTTGTGTGCAGTTTTATACTCTACCTGTGTATACGTGTCCTGTTGTGTGTTGTTTCCATACTCTACCTGTGTATACGTGTCCTGTTGTGTGCAGTGTCCATACTCTACCTGTGTATACGTGTCCTGTTGTGTGCAGTTTTTATACTCTACCTGTGTATACGTGTCCTGTTGTGTGTTGTTTCCATACTCTACCTGTGTATACGTGTCCTGTTGTGTGTTGTTTTCATACTCTACCTGTGTATACGTGTCCTGTTGTGTGCAGTTTCCATACTCTACCTGTGTATACGTGTCCTGTTGTGTGCAGTGTCCATACTCTACCTGTGTATACGTGTCCTGTTGTGTGTTGTTTTCATACTCTACCTGTGTAAACGTGTCCTGTTGTGTGCAGTTTCCATACTCTACCTGTGTATACGTGTCCTGTTGTGTGCAGTGTCCATACTCTACCTGTGTATACGTGTCCTGTTGTGTGTTGTTTTCATACTCTACCTGTGTATACGTGTCCTGTTGTGTGCAGTTTCCATACTCTACCTGTGTATACGTGTCCTGTTGTGTGTTGTTTTCAGTGCTGTGCTATGATGTTTTGTGTGCCTTGTCCTGTATGTGTGTGTATAATGTATGTATTATGGATGTTTGATTGATCTTGCATGTTTGTGTGTTGTTTTCAATGCTGTGCTATGATGTTTTGTGTGCCTTGTCCTGTATGTGTGTGTAATGTATGTATTACGGATTTTTGTTGGTCTTGCATGTTTTTTTTTCTTCTTTTTTCTGTGGTGTTGTCTGTTTTTATTCAGCTTTTTGTCCCCTATTTTGAAGCCTGTGTTCCGTGAAGTTTCCACACTGTGTGTATTTATATATGTCCTGTGGTATCTTGTTTTCTATGCTGTCGTATAATGTTTTGAGGGCCTTGTGCTGTATGGTGTGAGTAAGGTACGTATTATGGATGTTTGTTGTTCTTGCCTTATTCAAATATTGTTTTCATTGGTGAAAGTAGCAAAACAATTTAAATTAGATTCTATTATCCTGTGTGCAGTTAATTCTGGATCAACACTGTCATGCAGATAATCCAGTGAAACAAACTGTATCTCACAGGCTTAACAGAGATGTTGATAAAACAACTCAAATCAGATACTGGTATACCAAGTTCGTAGATATTCCAACAGAACAGTCACATACTGAATTAAATATTGTTGCCAAGAGTGTGGAATGTTAAAGAGAAATGTGGTACTTGGATGGTTACTGAATGTAACAAATACATACTAATAATGTTCTTTTAAATCTCTTTTTTTTTCTTCCTGTAGAAAAGCATTGCAGAAAAAAATAAAATGAGTTACCAATTATTTCCTCATTAATGGTTATTATATAGAAGTTTCATATTTTTCACCTTCACAGATTAGGTGGGGGTTTTTTGTACAGTATCAAAGGAAATCATCACTGCTATAGTTTTTCAAGGAAGACGTGAAGATTGTGTGATGATAAAGTCAGTTTAATTTACTGTTTATGACAGTGTGTATCTTCAAGAGGAAGTCGTGTCTGTTGTAATGGCCTAAGGAAATGGAGATTGAATTTGAAGTCTGTTACTTGGTTACATGTTCTGAAAACTGTTGGACAACAGAGTAGAAAGAATATGGAGATCTAGACACATCAGTAGACACTCCAGGTGAGCCATATTAAATAAAAATCTAGTTTTATTTCTTCGAATAGAAAAGCACTGTATGTAGTTACTTATAATTGTGTAGACAATGATTTAATCATCACTGAAATACATCTGTTTCCAAGTTATTGAATAAGTAATACGAAATTAGACTTTGATCAATGGATGGTATCTGTGAATATATTTTGATATAAAAAATTAATAAACTTCAGTGTATATAATAAATTACATGTCTTTGATGCTCTGTGACAGTTCAGGTTTTCCCAAAATTGTGAAATAAACAAATATAACAAAATACATCAAACAAACAAACAAAAAATGACAACAAAAAACACAATCTTTCATTTTATTTTATTTATTTATTTTTTATTTATTAATTTATTTAACATTTTGTTCATCTTTATTCAGTAGTAGATAGTAATGATGCAAGACCATTTATCACAAAAAAAAACAACAACGTAAAATCATACCTGAAAACCCCCCAAAATCCCCAACATGCAAAAACAGAGAAAAAACTCAACATGACAAAAAAAGCAGAAAAAAAGTAACATGACAAAAATAAATAAAAAATCCCCAACATGAAAAAAAAAAAAAAACGCTGAAAAAATCAAATCAAGAAATAGACCTTTCAGATATTGTTATCTTCTGCAGATAATCTAACTAAACATCCTAATTCAGATATTAAATAAATAAATAAATTAATTAATTGATTAAAAATAATAAATAAATAAACTAACATGATAAAAAAAAAAAATCCCAACAAAAACAACAAAATACAAGATGACAACCTCCCAAAAAAAAACAATACAGAAAAAACAAAATCAGAAAGAAATCCCCATAAAAAAAAAAAAATCATCACAAAAAAAAAAAAAAATCACCAACATGAAAAAAAAAAACACCCAAATAAACACTTGACAAAAAACAAAAAATCCCAACCATAACAGAGAAAAAAAAAATCACCAAACTGAAAAACCCCATCAAATCCCCAACCTGAAAATCACCCCCTAAAAAAATAACATGACCAAAAAAAAAAAAAAAAAAAAAAAAAAATCCCAATCGGAAACCTCCCAAAATCCCAAACATGATAAGAAAATCCCCAAAACGACAAAAATCCCCAAATGACAAAAAAAAAAAAAAAAAAAAAATATCCCGTGAAATAAACAAAAATCCCAAACATGAAAAACCTAACAAGACCACCTTTCAGATATTGTTATAAAGTCTGCAGATAATATAACAAAACATCATAATTCAGATATTAAAAAAAAAAAAAAATCCCCAACATGAAAAATTAAGAAAATCCGCAACAGGGAAAAATAAAACACATGACAAAAAAAAAAAAAAAAAAAAAATTAAAAATAAAAAAATAAAAACACCAAAATGAACAACCACCCCCAAACAAACCCATGACAAAATAAAAAAAAAAAATCCCAAACATGGAAAAAACCCCATAAAATCCCTAACCTGAAAAACACCCAAAAACACCCAAAATCCAAAAAAATTGAAATCCCCAAAATGACAAAAATATCCCCAAATGACAAAAAAAAGAGAAAGAATCCCATGAAATAAAAATTAAAAAATCCCTGAAAAAACATGACGAAAAAAACCCAAAAACTCAAAATGATTTAAAAAAATCCCCAACCTTTTAAAATCCCAAAATGACAAAAATATCCCCAAATGACAAAAAAAGAATCCCATGAAAAAATCATGACAAAAAAAGCCCAAAATGAAAAAAAATCCTCAAAATGACAAAAAAAGTAAAAGTAACAAAAATCCCCAACATGAAAAAAAATAAAAAAAAAATCCCCAACATGAAAAAAAACAAAAAAAATCCCAAACATGAAAATGAATTAAAAAATCCCCAATGTGAAAAAAAATGACAAAATAAAAAAAAACCTACCTGAAAAACCCCAAAAACTCAACATGATTTAAAAAATCCCCAACCTGTCAAAATCCCAAAACCAACATGGCAAAAAAATTAAAATCCCCAAAATGACAAAAAAATCCCCAAAATGACAAAAAAAAAAAAAAGAATATCCCCAAATGACAAAAAAAAATATGAAAACAAATAAAAACATGACAAAAATAAATTTAAAATCCCCAAATAAAAAAAATTAAAATCCCCAACATAAAAAAAATAAAAAAAAAATGTATTTTTTTTTTTTTTTTTTTAAAATGACAAAAATCATGAAAAAATAAATTAAAAATCCCCAACATTTAAAAAAAAAAAAAAAAAAAAAAAAACGATTATATGTTTATAATGCTTCTGCTTTTTAAAATTATCGTAAAATTCTTGCTTTTCATCATGACACCGTTTCCTTGGGACTTCCTTAGAGATTGATGAAGTATCATTTACAGTATTCTCAGGATTTATTTGCACATATAGTCTGATACACAAAGGCCTGTTGACATCTGATAACAAAGAACAAAATGGCAGAATAGAAAAGTGTTCTGTTAGGGACAAGAATTTAACATTTGCAGTGAAGTGATCAACGACACTAACGTCTTTACAAGTACATTCCCCTATCTTCACCTATTCTCCCGTTCATAATAAACAAGTTATTATATCTACAGAAACCAAGGAGAATACGACCACAGTTACTTTTCAGTTTATCCTTTGATAGTCGTCTTAATATATTTACTGGTATGTACTGTGTAACAAACTAATCTAGATACTGTTATGCATTATGTAGACAACTGAAAAAAACACAACTAATAAAGACAACAGTCACAATCATAAACTCTTATTAAGAGTGTGGATTATCTAAGAAAACCTCAAATTTCACATTCAAAACCACGTTTGCACATAATCTGTTAAAATGGTCAACCTAAATCAGACGTTACAACAAAGGAACCCAAATCAGATATTGTATGAGTATGCTGATAAAATAACATGAATCTGTTACTGTTACCAAGTTTGTAGATGATCTAACAAAGCAAATGAAAGCTTCTGAATGTGAAGACAATACACAAATACTGTCTGAAACAGACACTTTTATTTGATCTATGAAAATGAGTCCTTTTCTGTGCTGACATCAAGTGTACAGATAACTGAAGAAGACAGCGGACTGTGAAGTAAGCAGGAAGACTAACAAGAAAACAGCTGTTAAAACATATAAATCATCCTTTTCGTTTTAAAATTTTTATTTTTATCAAGAAACAAAAAGGAAGAAAGAAAAGTCCAGGAAACGAACAAATAAAAATAAAAATAAATAAATAAATAAATGAATAAAGCCTTATTCAAATATTATTTTCATTGGTGAACAGTAGCAAAACAGTTTGAATGAGAGTCCATTATCCATTATTTAGATAATCCAACAAAAGAAACTCTAGTGATACGGTTAATAGAGATGTAGATAAAACAACTTAAATCAGACACTGGAATATCAAGTTCCTAGATATTCCAACAAAACAGTCACATACTGAATTACATATTGTTGCCAAGAGTGTGAAATGTTAAAAAAAAATAATAATAATAATAATAAATAAATAAACTACATGTCGTAGTTTGTAGATAATCTATGAAAACGATCTAAATGAGACATGTAAAGATAAACCAGCTCTGTTATCTAACGTAGTGAAAATTCAACAAAACAAAGTAAGTCAGACAGCGCTGTGAAGTGCGTTGGCAGTTCAAACACGAAACAACCTCAGTCAGTTACTGTTACAGTGTGTGGATAACCTAGCAACTGTTAGCTCAAATGAAACATTGCTTTAAAGTGTAAATAATAATAACAAAAATTTAATTTTACTAAAAGGAAAGGAAAACAATAATAACCGGCCTGAATGACCAATATGTAGCTAAAACAACAACAACAACAACAACAAACAAAAATCCCAACAACAAACAGATACTAGAAGCAAAAACCAAGCAGAAAAATAAACCGAAAATCATCAAATAAATACGAGGTGTTGTAATCCGCTTCCAGAAATGGGAAAACTGGCGTGAGCAATTAAGGCCAATTTAGAGGCATGGGGATAACGAGATGTGTGAATAACAGAGGTGAGCCGGAATAGAGATTGCAAGAAAATTAATGTTTGGAGACATGAAATTAATGTTTGGAGGCATGAAATTAATGTTATATCTCAGTAAAATTTCTCCGAGGTTGCAAGGAAATTAATGTTATAACGTAAGGTTTGGAGACAGGAAATACTACCTATACAAATACTGAACAGTCATGATGGTTGCTATGTTTGATCGTAATTAATTGCCTTTGTTACTGCTTTGATCACCGATCAATAGTCAACCGTCAATGGTACGATTAATCGTCAGTGTTACCGGGAACATCAGTTAAGATGACAAAACATCAATTAGTAAGGGTGAGCAATAAACTGCCAGAAATAGAACAACTGGCGTGTCCAATTAAGATGTGTTATAATCTCACTGCCAGATTCGGAATAAACCGATTATGGTATAGTATAATTCAATAAATAACTTCAATCACTTCATCGTTCATTTTATTGCATTGGCAATAATTCGTCATTCATAACATTTGTTCATTTTTATTATATCTGGCAATAACTCGACGTTCATAACATTCACAGCTAAAAAATGATATCATTCATAACGTCCATTTTAACATTCAAATAGGTAAAATTATAGTCATAACATCCACTTTAGCCTTCAATTTATTGCATGTGACAATAATCTGTCAGTTATAACATTCAGCTATTTTATATATACAAATTCAAATTCAAATATAAATTATATATAGTTCAATATCATGATCCAGCTGTAGTTTGAGCAGTTTTTCATGTGAGTTGTGATTTCGAGAGAAAAGATTAGATCAGGAGATTATAATGAGATTATAACTGCATCGCGTACCCGTATTTACTGGAACAGACTATAACGTGCCGTGCAATGAACTGTTACCCTTAATCTGTTTAGGAGTCGACAAAGTTGACCAACCATTTCAACATTTGACACACTTTTCGACAACAGATTCTCTCAGTATACAGTTTTATTTACGTTTTATTTATTTATTTATTTATTTTTTTAAATTAATCTGCTGATTAGCTATATTTTTTATTTTTAACTCCTCCTTTTAAATTCTTTGTTTATTTATTTATTTATTTATTTATTTATTTATTTTTTTTGTTGTTGTTGTTATGTGGTTTCGTA
>CM022672.1:3226442-3243942 GCA_012295275.1 Chrysomallon squamiferum | reverse complement strand
TATATTATTATTTATTATTATTATTATTATTATTATTATTATTATTATTATTATTATTATTATTATTATTATTATTTTTATTATTATTATTATTATTATTATACACAATGGCCAAACCCCTTAATATTACTACAACAATTAAAAACAACTACCACAACTACTACTACCACCACCCCCACTACTAGTATTACTGATACCACATATATTATTCCTGCTACTACTAACATATCATCGTCACACGAACATCTGCTACTTCTGCTATTACTCCTACTACAACTACTGTTAGGACTACTATTAATTCTACAGCGGCAGCAATAACCATTGCTGCTGCGAATCTTATAGACTCAGAATCTCTGGTTCGAAATGCAAGGGAGTGGAAGAGTTTTCTCTTATATTTCATACAGAGCTTACAGGTTTTTCTGAACAGTATTTTAAATAATTTTGTACATGATGCAAAGCTTGTATATGTTCAACTGGTACAACTACTACTACTACTACCACAACTACTACTACTACCACCAGCTTACAGGTTTTTCTGAACAGTATTTTAAATAATTTTGTACATGATACAAAGCTTGCATATGCTCAACTGGTACAGTTATGCTACTACTACTACTACTACTACTACTACCACCAGCTTACAGGTTTTTCTGAACAGTATTTTAAATAATTTTGTACATGATACAAAGCTTGTATATGTTCAACTGGTACAACTATGCTACTACTACTACTACTACTACTACTACTACTACTACTACTACTACTACTACCACCAACTACTACTACTACTACCACCAGCTTACAGGTTTTTCTGAACAGTATTTTAAATAATTTTGTACATGATACAAAGCTTGTATATGTTCAACTGGTACAACTATGCTACTACTACCTACTACTACTACTACTACTACTACTACTACTACTACCACAACTGCTACTACTACCACCAGCTTACAGGTTTTTCTGAACAGTATTTTAAATAATTTTGTACATGATACAAAGCTTGTATATGTTCAACTGGTACAACTACTACTACTACTACTACTACTACTACTACTACTACTACTACTACTATCACTACCACTACTACTACTACTACTATCACTACCACTACTACCACTACTCACTACCACTACTTTTCTGAACAGTATTTTAAATAATTTTGTACATGATACAAAGCTTGTACTATGCTCAACTGGTACAGTTATGCTACTACTACCACTACCACCACTACTACTACTACTACTACTACTACTACTACCACTACTACTACTACTACTACCACCAGCTTACAGGTTTTTCTGAACAGTATTTTAAATAATTTTGTACATGATACAAAGCTTGTATATGCTCAACTGGTACAGTTATGCTACTACTACTACCACCACTACTACTACTACTACTACTACTACTACTACTACTACTACTACTACTACTACATGATACAAAGCTTGTATATGCTACTGGTACAGTTACTACTACTACTACCACTACTACTACTACTACTACTACTACTACTACTACTACTACTACTACTACTACTACTACTACTACTACTACTACTACTACTACTACTACTACTACTACTACTACTACTACTACTACTACTACTACAACAACAACAACTACTACTACTACTACCAACTTACAGGTTTTTCTGAACAGTATTTTAAATAATTTTGTATATGCTCAACTGGAACTACAATGCTACTACCACCACCACCACCACCACCACTACCACTACTACTACTACTACCAGCTTACAGGTTTTTTCTGAACAGTATTTTAATTAATTTTGTTCATCTGGTAATATGCTCAACTGGTACAACTATGCTACTACTACTACTACAAATACTACTACTACAACAAATACTACTACTACTACTACTACTACAACTACTACTACTACTACTACTACTATTATAACTACTACCACCACCACCACCACCACTACTACTACAACAACAACAACAACTACTACTACTACTACTTACTACCAGCTTACAGGTTTTTCTGAACAGTATTTTAAATAATTTTGTATATGCTCAACTGGAACTACAATGCTACTACTACCACCACCACCACCACCACCACCTACTACTACTACTACTACTACTACTACTACCAGCTTACAGGTTTTTTCTGAACAGTATTTTAATTAATTTTAACATCTGGTAATATGCTCAACTGGTACAACTATGCTACTACTACTACAAATACTACTACTACTACTACTACAACTACAACTACAACTACTACTACTACTACTACTACTACTACTACTACTACTACCACCACCACCACCACCACCACCACCACCACTACTACTACTACTACTACTACTACTACCAGCTTACAGGTTTTTCTGAACAGTATTTTTAATAATTTTGTATATGCTCGACTGGAACTACAATACCACCGGTAGAAGTAGTAGTAGTAATAGTAATATATATATATACAAACCGTTACACAAAAGATGTATTATATTAAATCAAAGGTCGGAAACAGGACATTACCACAAAACCAGCAAACCACATACCCTACACCTACGTAATCTAGTTCACTGCGATATATTAAAAGTAGGTGATCTATTTTATCCGGAAATGTGGCAAGCGACTTCTGCTATATTTAGACAGAGGAAACCCCCCTTGTCAGATAGTGTCGTCTGCGTGGGTTATCAATCGATTAAGAAACAAAAAAATAATAATAATAATAATGATACTAGTAATAGGTTTTTTTACTTTTTACTTTTTGTATAAAGTCCGTGGGCGGGACTTGACTGTGTACTATTGGTTACTAATATATACATATTTGTTTTTTGTTTTCTTTCACAGCATGGTTTGTAATGGGCTTTTACAAATATACAGGTGACATATTCCGGATGTCGGAGGATAACATGGAAGGCAAATCTGATGATGTCATCGGTGCTGGAGAAATACCGGCGAAACTGCAACACTTCAGTATTCCACGTTCTTTTTATAACTTCTGTTTTCAAATATGGGAAAAACTGAAATCTGTTTTCATCACGGGACTTTATAAGGTAAGTTCAATATAAACTAATCATTTGATTTGTATCTGCTATCTAAAGAAAATCATGGGTAAGTGTTTCGATATAATCAGTATATAAAGTTAAGTTACACTTACATTTAAATTTAAACACTCTATTTAAGTTTAAAAGAAAGAAAATATTTAAGGTTTTACTGTGATTAAAAACATTTCTTTTTCTTTAAAGACGAAAACATAAAATAAAATAAAAGAAATGTTATAAAAATAATAAGAATAAAATTTTCAAATGAAAAGATAATTCATATCATTTGAATAGTAAGATTATATATATACATAATCGAAATATATATATATATATATATATATATCGAAATGCTAGGGAGTGGAACAGTTTGGGATTTTGTAATGTAAAGATAAAATTCACTTATATTTCATATACATCTTACAAGTTTTTCTGAACAGTATTTTAAATAATTTTATACAAAATTATATATATATAATCTTACTATTCAAATGATATGAATTATCTTTTCATTTGAAAATTTTATTCTTCTTATTTTTATCATAAGACGTGCTTTATTTGTGTCCTGTTTATGAGAAGGTTTATGTAAAGATATCTTTCTGCTAATCGATAAGAATAATCTACGCATTGAAACTCTCTCTCTCTCTCTCTCTCTCTCTCTCTCTCTCTCTCTCTCTCTCTCTCTCTCTCTCTCTCTCTCTCTCTCTCTCTCTATATATATATATATATATATATATATATATATTCTCTGGCAGGTACGATCCAGTTTTGAGAACTGTCCATAATGTATTCTTATTTTAAATAACATACATTTCATACGTTTTATTTCCTACTCTTTCTGTGCTTCTTACTACGTCATTTGACACGTAATCATTGTGTATTTTCTGCTTCAGGTCTGACTTGGTTCATTCTGCTAACTCTTGCGTCTCTGTCGCCATTCTGCGTCTGTTCGGCGCCGGACAAAAAAAGTGACGTGATAAATCCAAACGCGTCAATAGAACTCAGTCTGTGTAAACCGCCAGGAACACTAAGACAGAAAATCCGAGCAAAGAGTCTAAATAAATCTTTCAAAGGATTACAGAAGGTTCTGGCCAGTATACATTTTATCGTCAAGAAGGAGAGAGAGTATTTGGTAAGTATAATAATAATAATAATAATAATAATAATAAAAATAATAATAATAATAATAATGATAATGATGATGATGATGATGATGATGATGATGATGATGATGATAATAATGCTTTCAAGTACATTAAGTTACTATTACTACTAGTATAGCTACTACAAATAGCATTAATAACAGCAGCAACAACAGTTGTACTATTAGCACATTAGTACCACTATTACTACAACTATATACTACTACTACTACTACTACTACTACTACTACTACTACTACTACTACTACTACTACTACTACAACTCAGGAAACTGAATGTAATAACTAGATAAACAAATAACCGATACCAAAATTTCCCACAGTTAAAAAGCAGTGTTTATTTTTAACAATCGGCGTATCGTGTCTTCTCCTAGTTTTTACGTTCGCGATACATCTAAATATAGACAGGCTGAAAAAAAAAAAAACGGAGCGGTTAACGCACCCGATACGCAACTTCCTCATTCTTGTTTAGCCTTATTACATGTTCGTTTTAGTCACAAAAGGAAAATTTGCTATATCAAGTATTTCTGGAGAAAATAACGGGGAAAAAAAAAATTAAAAATGATAAAAGCTGTAACCGGATAGTTATGACGTGTTGTCGTAAACTGCAGCATGACAGTGAATTAATATCTTTTATTTTATTATCATTATTGTTGTTGTTGTTGTTGTTGTTGTTGTTGTTGTTATTTTATTTATTTATTTATTTATTATTTTTATTATTATTATTTTTTTTTTTTTTTCACCGAATAACATTTTGCATGTTAAGAATATTTTTTTAGTATTTAATAGGTTTTCTTGTACATACGCACTTCGTGACTTTACATATATTTATAAATACATGTATTGACACCACCAGTAACAGTAATACTAGCGGTAGTAGTAGAGGTAGTAGTAGTAGTAGTAGTAGTAGTAGTAGTAGTAGTAGTAGTAGTAGTAGTAGTAGTAGTAGTGGTGGTAGTAGTGGTAGTAGAATTAGCAATAGCTGAAAACTCGTGGTTGTAGTTGCAATTGTAATAAAACGTAATTTCATTTATTTATCATTTCATACGTGTATTTTTTCAGGAAAGGAGAAATAACTGTGACACCGATATGGACGAATATGAAAAGTTTGGAATCAAAGATCTGAATCCAACTCGCAGGGAATCTCGAAAACTTGGAGTACCTCGAAGTAAAAAGGTAAAAATCATACAGAATGTTGTTGTTGTTTTTTTTTCGCGTTTTTTATTAAAAACAATTATATATATATATAAAAAGAAAAAAACACAAACAAAAAAAGCCCCAACCACAACGGAAATACAGTATGTACTGTATTGGGTATCTTCATACGAAATATTAAATCTGAACACATTTAATTCTTCCTAAAATACTTTGTATATCAAATATAATGCATAATTTACTGTTGAAAAAAAAGAAAAAATCGATTTATTTGTTCCCTTACTTATTTATTTACTTACTTATTTATTTATCTCTGTTCACAGACAAGAATACTGTCGGAGGTAACTCACTGGCTGACATCTATGGCCTACCACGTAGAGGCTGTACGACAACTAAACTTTCTCCGGAAAAAACCAAAGCTTGCCAAAAAACTGGAGAAAGCGGCACTTCACTCTAACGAATTCTTGGGACAGCTGAACGTCAGACTTCCGAAGGAATCTCCCGTATGTTACCGACAGGGACGAATCGAAATATCGAAGAGTTACGCTCGGAACTGCGAGTATTCCGCACTGGTCCTGAGGGACACCGACTGCGCACTGCGTCACCTGCGCGATGTTTTGAGCAGGTGCAAGATAAGAGGAGGCAGGAGGTCCAGGCGAGGAGGCAGGAAGGACGGGAAGCTGCGAATAAGCTGCAAAGGTCTGAAGTCCGCGTTTTACGACTGGAAAAGAAAGGGGAAACGCGGTGACACAGAATGCGTGCGAAGGAAGAAGCTGGGGCGATATGAAAGTATATCAGAATGACAGCAAACTGAACAACACGTTTAGTTGTGATTAGATCACTTTCTGGTGCAGTGGGTGTGTTTGTGTGTGTGTTTTGTGTGTGGTTTTTTTGTTGCTTTTTTTAATGTAAGTCTGTATATCTGCTGTATATATGGTACACACTACAATTTCAACTGCCAAAGCATTTTTAAATTATGTCTCTGTTTAGAAAAAATATGTTTGATGTTGCGGGATTTATAATCCGTATGTATTTATTTATTTATTTATTTATTTATTTAATCATTCAATCATTCATCGGTCATACAAATTCATTCATTCATTCATGTATCATGTCTTAATTTTTTTAACGTTTTCTTTAATTGTATGATAACATTTTTTTATTTGAATATGTTTTGAAATCCATCATTCATCAATCAATAAAAAAAATTGTTGTCATTTCTTATAAAGTATCCTTTTAATATTTATTGCTATTTATTACTATTGCGTACACACATACGTACATACAAACGCATATACATATATGCATGCATTCATACATAGATACACAAACGTGTGGTTTTTAAAACATGATGTGATGTAAATATATTTTAATATTACTGCTTATAAAGAAAGGTTTTATCATAATGATAATGATTTTTGTAATCTCTGAAGAGAAAACCAAATATGTATATAATAAAGTTAATAAATAAAATTGAGTCAATTAATAAAGGTGTTAATGTTTTGTGATACTGACTATAAACATTTCATATCACTTTTATCGATGAAAATAAACACTTATTTATTTTTTCACCTTATCTCTCTCTCTTTCTCTCTCTCTCTCTCTCTCTCTCTCTCTCTCTCTCTCTCTCTCTTTCTCTCTCTCTCTCTCTCTCTCTCTCTCTCTCTCTCTCTCTCTCTCTCTCTCTCTCTCTCTCTCTCTCTCTCTCTCTCTCTCTCTCTCTCTCTCTCTCTCTCTCTCTCTCTCTCTCTCTCTCTCTCTCTCTCCCTCCCTCTCTCTCTCTCTCTCTCTCTCTCTCTCTCTCTCTCTCTCTCTCTCTCTCTCTCTCTCTCTCCCTCTCTCTCTCTCTCTCTCTCTCTCTCTCTCTCTCTCTCTCTCTCTCTCTCTCTCTCTCTCTCTCTCTCTCTCTCTCTCTCTCTCTCTCTCTCTGTCTCTCTCTCTCTCTCTCTCTCTCTCTCTCTCTCTCTCTCTCTCTCTCTCTCTCTCTCTCTCCCTCTCTCTCTCTCTCTCTCTCTCTCTCTCTCTCTCTCTCTCTCTCTCTCTCTCTCTCTCTCTCTCTCTCTCTCTCTCTCTCTGTCTCTCTCTCTCTCTCCCTCTCTCTCTCTCTCTCTCTCTCTCTCTCTCTCTCTCTCTCTCTCTCTCTCTCTCTCTCTCTCTCTCTCTCTCTGTCTCTCTCTGTCTCTCTCTCTCTCTCTCTCTCTGTCTCTCTCTGTCTCTCTCTCTCTCTCTCTCTCTCTCTCTCTCTCTCTCTCTCTCTCTCTCTCTCTCTCTCTCTCTCTCTCTCTCTCTCTCTCTCTCTCTCTCTCTCTCTCTCTCTCTCTCTCTCTCTCTCTCTCTCTCTCTCTCTCTGTATCTTTCTGTTTGTCTCTCTGAATGATGAAACGTGTATATGTATATACATATATGTTTATATGTGTGTCTCTCTCTCTCTCTCTCTCTCTCTCTCTCTCTCTCTCTCTCTCTCTCTGTATATATATATATATATATATACACATAAACACACACACACACACACACATATATATATATATATCTATATAGATATACATACATACATACATGGGTGGTTGAATATGTACATACATGGGAGTAAAGCATTTCATTTAATAAATATATAAAATTCAAAAAAAAAAAAATATAATAAAAATATGCCAGAATATGACTTCTCAAGCATAATGAATATTTATTTACAACTTCCTAAAAGTGTAGTTCTTTTTTTCTTTTTCTCATGCATGCGGCATATCAAGGGAGATAAATTGTGACAACATTAAAACTGTATAATCGTCCAGGATTATTTCCTTCTGTTTCAATGTTATCTAATTTAAATATCTACGCTGGGATAAAACATTTGTTATTGTTAAAATTTAAGTTAATTCCACTAATATCAATACTGATCAGGTGATCATAGAACGAAATTTGTTTACAAAAATCATGTTTACAAACATTATGTTGGTGTTTTTTTTTGGGGGCGGGTATTGGGTGTTTGTTTTTGTTGTTGTTGTTGTTGCTCGTGCTTCTGTGATTGTTATACTTGGTAAGATTCATTTCTTTGTCATGCGTACATATATACATATATCTGTGCATACTTACATAGACACGTCGTACATATATAATACATACATACATACATACATATATACATACATATATACATACATACATACATACATACATACATACATACATACATACATACATACATATATATATACATACATATATATATACATATATATATATATATACATAATACATACATACATACATACACACACACACATACATAAATACATACATACATATATACATACATACATACATACGTACATACATACATACGTACATACATACATACATACATACATACAAACACACACACACATACATACATACATACGTACGTACGCACATACAAACATACACACACATTATATGCACAAGAGCATAAATACATACATGAATACATGCATATATATATATATATATATATATATATTTGTACATCTATGCATGTGCACACACATACACACAATCTTTTTTTCTTAGGTTGTTTGGATATCTGAACGGTATCATAGTCTGCTTTAGGAGTGCGGACGAGTGTGAGCCACACATTCAAGTCTCGTCAGAGGCATTTGACGAGGTTTTTGAGGTCGTGATTGGACTTTGTCCTCCTGTGCCAGAGCGTTCCCAAATAGTGTCTGTGTGCGGAATCTAATCAGACGTACATAAAACACAGAATATTCAAAATCCTAAAAATACCAGTGTCAGGTTTCCCACAAAAAAAAAATAGATGCACGCAAAAATGACCGAAAGGAAAAAAGAACGGTGTGCTTCGTAAGAGGATTTCTTCCCATCTGGTCGAATTCCCAGTTTGTCGAAAGGCTTATTGACATGCATGTTTTTACGTCAGTCATTATAATGAACTGTTGCAGATTATTTGGAAACCGATTATTATTGTATAAATACAGTAATACCTCGCTTAACGATATCCCGCTTTAACGATCCTTTAATTGTTGTTTTACAAATTATATAAATAGAAATTAAATAG
The DNA here is from genome assembly GCA_012295275.1 of Chrysomallon squamiferum. Classification (NCBI taxonomy): domain Eukaryota; kingdom Metazoa; phylum Mollusca; class Gastropoda; order Neomphalida; family Peltospiridae; genus Chrysomallon; species Chrysomallon squamiferum. Next base: position 3,234,549 of record CM022672.1, on the reverse strand, counting down.
TTAATTGTTCGAAATAAATGATACAAATGGATACAATGCATGTGTTTAGGTCCGTTTTCGTTCATTCACGAGCTTCCCTCAGCTGTGTTGATCAGTTGACACGTCATACGTGCATCTGATATTTTGATTCTCTTTTCTCTTCTGCTTCGATTTAGACTTAAACTCGTTTGTAATTTACCTTCCAATATGTCAAAACGAATAACAGCATACCGGCAAATGCTGATGATAAAAAGAAAAGGATGACAATAACTTTAGAAACAAAATGCATTATCTTAAATGAAACCAAAACCCACAATGAGCAGCATATAATTATTTCTTAATGTATTTGTATAAACTGATTTTTAAATGATTTATTGTTTGTTTAATATCTGTGATCTCTTAAATCAATTATGTCTAAGTTGCCGTTTTATTTCTCCTTATTTAACTTTTCTTTTTTATGTCAAATTTCAATCGCGTAGAACGTAACCACTGTTTTTAACCTTAATTCTATGTAAATTAGTCTCCCACTTAACGATCGGAAATTTGGAACCAATTACATCGTTAATCCGAGGTGTATTACTGAAGTATGGAAACCGCTTGTTCGCTTAAAGTATGCAAATATGAAAATCTCGAAATAGTCCATGTACTGAATGTAAGTAATTAAAAAAGAAGGTATTCATCTAAAAAATATCATATTAAAAACACGTGTGTCTGATGTTTCTGTAAGTTCAGTAATAGGTACAGTGTTATAATAATATTGTACAAATCTAGAATTTTCTGTGCTCAATTAACTGTGTTTTTAATCGACCATAAATTTTAGGATTTTTTATTTATTTTTATTTTTTTTAACGGAAACGAAATATTGATGAATTAGAAATGACCACATTAAATAATAATAATAATAATAATAATAATAATAATAATAATCATCATCATAATCATAATCATAATAATAATAACAATTTTGATGATGATAACAACAATAATAATAATAATAACAATAATAATAATAAGAAGAAGAAGAAGAAGAAGAAGAAAAAGAAGAAGAAGAAGAAGAAGAAGAAGAAGATCGATCTCACGACCTGCAACATCTTGGCTGTGACTGGAAACGTAAACAGTCTACAACAACTGAGTCGTGAACACTTGTTCTGCTTGATGTTTCACAATCGATTTACAAACTTTTTTTTTTTTTTTTTTTTTAGAATCAAGAGCCAACTTCATGGCAGCAATAAGAAGAATAAAGAAACCAGATATATGTATACTAGTAAATAAACCACTGTCCGTCTACAATCAAAACTTGTATGGACACGAAGAGGCCAAGTTCATTACACACAGAGGTAAACGGGTATTTTGACGAAAGACGAGTTATTTCGACGACCTGGGAATTCGACCAGACGGGAAGACACACCTCGTTAGGAAGCGGTGGTTACCCTCGGTTATTGAGCAACTTTGTTTCCCCCCCCCGCGTTGTTCTGTTGGCCGAACGCCAACGACGTCCGCCTTTTTGAAGCCTCGTCACAGGCACGTGACGCGGTTTGTGAGGTCGTGACTGGACGTTATTGTTCATTCGAGTTCAAATCAAAAACGACTGCTTTGTTCTTCCACTTTCTTACAGCCGAGCCGAAAGCAGGCACCGCCTCATGCGGTATGAATACTGACGAGGAAATGTTCAGAGCAACGACAGAAATGCATACGTGAATGATGATGATGACGACGACGACGACGATGATGATAAAAACACAAAACAAAAAAAAAAAATAAAAAAAATAAACAAGCATGTTTTATTACTCTGATTTTCTTTGTTTTCTGCATTGTTATTCTCCTAGTTACTCTCTTCCTTTTTACTAAGATATCTGTCACTCTGACTGTCTGTCTGTCTGTCTACTTACCTGTCTCTCTATACAATACTTGCTCTTCTCTTTAGTAATGTCTGTCCACTAGGTGACTCTCTATTTTCATGACTGTATGTCTGTACGTATGTGTGTAGGTGTATATATGTGTGTGTGTGTGTGTGTGTGGGGGTGTGCGTCTGTCCATCCATACATACGTTCGTCTGCATGTGTCGCTTACTCCATACCAACACCACTCTGTGAATTTTTCTACGGGTTTTTTCTTTCACTCTGATTCCATTTTCGATTACTGCTTGACACAATTTCTTTCTCTTTCACATACTTCTGGATATCAAAACAGAAAACAGCGCAATCAATTAAATATTAGTTATAAATAATTTAATACTGAGTACATACCCGTAATCGTGTAGGCGGTAGTTTCAGTAATTCTTTGTAACAAAGAGATTGAAACAAAAATAATGATTCTCAAATTCACTGCGTGGGTTTCAATGTGCGAGGTTTGATTCAGTAACTGAGAAGTATTTTGATTGATATCTCGACGTATTGAGCAGGACTAAGCGTAATTTATACGCAATATTTTCTTGCAAAGATTTTTGAACACGTCATCTGTTAAACAATAACTGTTCCTTCCCCCCCCTTGTTTATAGCAGTTCCTCAGTTTAACAGAGATGAATGATTAATAACTTGATTTGTATATAAATAAATAAATACATAAATAAATAAATAAATAAATAAATAAATAAATAAATAAATAAATAAAAAGTTGAGAAGTTTGTTCGGCATCATAGAACACTGTATATAAAATAACTCTTGAAGCTGCTGGTAGAAATAACTCGCAGAATGTCGACTTGTTTTTGTTTCATTGTTTCTTTGAACACGAAAGTCTACACAAAAACGTACTAAGTGCGCCTATACTAACAATAGTTAATTTTCAGCGACCCGTAACTGTTCGGTTCTATGGGGTACGTTTAAAAATAAAACGTTATTTATATCTGCTTGGTCCGTTTTCCTTGTAAATTACAATCCCTTCTCCTTCCCCCCCACCAATTCGATCTGACACCCCTGGTTTTTTTTTATTTTTCCCTCGAAACCAATCATTAAGGCTTCCTTAAATGCCACACCAAAAGAAGTTTTGTTATAAACTAAAATTAGGTTTTTCAAATAAATATGTTTCGAAAATCTACAGACATCAGAAAATGGGAAATGTGAGTAATACAGAAATAACCTTTTTTTTTTTTTTTGGAATTTAAATAAAAAGGGGATTGATGTTCAATTTGTCATTAGTTCTAGTGTTGACGGCGTTTTGAAATTGTTAATATTTAATATTACACAATGGTTAACATGGGTAATACTTTTGTTTGTAATATATTTAAATGTAACTTAGGTGTATCTGTTAATTTCAGATGATGACAGAAGATTTAAACAATTAATTATTAATATTTTGGTAAACTCAGATTTTGAAGTGGTCTTCGTTAATTTTTTTTTTTTTTTTTTTTTTTTTTTTTTTTTCTCCATTGTTAAATCTTTAAATTATTATAATTATTGTTATTTCCAATAATTGGAGTTCCTTTAATTTTTTTTAATTATTTAAAAAAAAATTTATTGTTATTTATTTTTTATTATTTTTTTATTGTGTTATTTATTTATTTATTATTTTTTTTTTTTTTTTTTTTTTTTTTTTTTTTTTTTTTTTTTTTTTTATTTTTTTTTTTTTTTTTTTTTTTTTTTTTTTAATTTTAATTTTTTTTTTATGTTTATTTAATTGGTTATTAATTTTTTTTTTTTTTTTTTATTAATTTTTTAATCAATTACTTCTTCTTAAATTTTGTAGCTAAAATTTCAATATTTTGAAATGTTTCGTAAAAATACTGAAGAAATCTTTTTACATTAGTTCTGAAATTTTGAAAATTAATTCACATATTTATTTAATTTTAATAAATTAAATAAAGTGTACATGTATCAAAAATTAAATGCACTTTGTAAACTTAATCACTTAATTAATTAATGCATATAAAATATATATTTTTATTAATAAAGCTTTATTTCTACATTTTAAAACAAAATGCAGATAGTTATTTAGTTTCCTATTTTTGCTTTTTGTTTGTATTGTTTTGCCTGACTATTGCACTATCTGTCTTTATCTGTGTATATATTCTTTATTCTAATTCTCCTTCTTCTTCTTATTATTATTATTCTTTTTTTTCTTCTTCTTCTTCTTCTTCTTCTTATTATTATTCTTTTTCTTCTTCCTCTTCTTCTTCTTCTTCTTCTTCTTCTTCTTCTTCTTATTATTATTATTATTATTGTTGTTGTTATTACTTTAATTGTTATTATTATTTCCCCACAGCCATTCTGACACACCTTTGCATTTTCCTCGTGCTGATTAACGGAGTTAGTGGTCACGTGGTTTGCAGACGACAGCTGTGCGATTACAACAGAGAATGCGTTCTCGGACTAACATGCAGAATCGACTGGTGTCACCCTTGTCCTGGTTTGCAGGAATCGACATTCAGACCCAGCGCAACAACAGAAGCTACAGTCTTATCCCGAAACATGCTGCGACACTTTACGACGTCGTTACAGCGGGCGAAGACGTCGTTAGAGAGAAGGAGACTGATGTTCGTAAGTATCAGAAATTGTAGCGTGAGCGAACGTAACGGCCGTCGTGACAGTAGTAATTGCCGCAGTAGTTGTCGTCGTAATAATAACAGTCGTGGTAGTAGCAGTAGTAGTAGTAGTAGTAGTAGTAGTAGTAGTAGTAGTAGTAGTTATAGCAGAAGGCTTAACGGTAACAGGAATAGTAGCAGAACAGACGAAACTATCATGGTAGTAAATATTAATAGTTGAAGTAACAGTAGTAGTAACTGTAGTGGTTTTATTAGTAGTGATGATAGTAACATCAACAATAGTGTTGTTGTTATTATTATTATTGTTATTATTATTGTTATTATTACTGTTTTTGTTGTTGTTGTAAAATATTACTTTAATTAATTAAATAAGACATATATATATATACACCTTCATAAAACTTCTGGAAATAATCTCTTATGTTGTATGACTTTAATCTTTATTTCTGTTTAATTTTTATATTATTAAATTTATATATATTTTAAATATGTCTTAATTTTTTTCCCACAGGAAAATGTCATTCAGTGGTCATCGGGTAACAACGTTTTGAATGCTTTTCGGAATTTTCCACCGGCAAGTCCGTTTTCCATGGCAGTGAGTGAGGTAAGGCCAAGAACAATGTTTAACTCTTTTTAAAAAAAACCACGTGCTCATCCCGTCAGCCTTTGCGTGTACTGACTAGTCAGCATTATTAATAATCAGCCCTTTTGATATCCGCAGACCTTTCGAGTTGTCAACATGTGGCAACGTTTCACGTTCTGTCACACATACGCATGACTTGTTCTCTATTAATATTCCCGAGACGCTTGTATCCTCTTTGTTCCGTGTGACAGCAGCGCTTGTTGTTGTTGTTGTTGATGTTATCTTACTGTTTATTACCTTGAAGTTTGCTTGTGGGTTCCAAAGCTCAAACCTGATCAGTAAGGGGTTAAGGAGAAGTAAGGGATTAGTTTTTACGGCGGAATCAGGAAATCTTCAACTGTGTGTGATTTCTGTTAGACGAAGTAGATTTGAAGTACTGGTTAGGGAATGTAATTAGTGATTTTTTTTTATTCTTTATTATTATTATTATTTTTTTTTTTTGACGTAAATGGTTGATAAGTGTATGAACTATAAATATAATTAATGTCACTGGATATTCCAGAAGTAGATTACAATTTACTGGGATGAATTCAAACAGAAAAAAAATGAACCTAAAGAAAGACGAAGTTTTTTATTATTTTTTTTATCAGAAGACTGGATTCATCTTATTTAAAATTACAGATAAAAATAATGTTACGCACATACACCTATACGTGTGTGTCTCTCTCTGTGTGTATGTGTGTCTGTAATCAGGCTTTTACCATAGTATTATATAAACTATTATATTAATTAATGAAATTTATATCACTTTCAGTTTATCCTTTTTAACATTAATAATAATAATAATAATAACAACAAAATAAATAAGTTAAATAATAAGTTAATGAATTAATACTACTACTAATAATAATAATAATAATAGAAACATATTAAAATATTAAAATAAATAAATAAATAAAATAAAATAAAATAAAACAAAAATCAGTTGTTAGCGTAGTAGACGATATCGAAAGAACTCTGTGTCTAACATGACTGATTAGTCAGCGATGCGTAACAATCACAGAAGCTATCTGAAACTGATATTAAACTGGGTTTTTTTGTTGTTGTTTTTTGCAGCAGGAAAACATCTACGAAGCTTATCGTCTGCTTGTTGCTATGGCGGCAAATCTGACAACTTCTTCCAGAGTCGAGGCTACGCTTCACGACATTCAGCTGGAAGGTTCGATACGAGAACCAGTCTGTTATCTGTGGCTCGCAATGAGATCACGTGGCATCTCTTTGCCCAGTAGCGTGTGTCGGCAGTCTTCGTGCTTTCCCATGGAATCTTCGGAACCGTCGCCAACTCAAGCTCAGGGCTATGCGTACATTACACTGCACAGAGCTCTGCGAATGTTGCAGCAGATTCGAAGTCATTTCAGAAGGAATCTGGATTAGAAATTAGCTCACGACTTCCAAATTATGCTAAAAAAACACCAAAGATGAGACAAGTAATGGCATTAAGAAATTATACGCCAAAATATATATGACATTATCATTAATTTATTAATTATTTATTGATAATTATTAACAGTTTTTTTCTCACTCAGACATTAGTATATAAAAAGTCTGACGTCATGTCAATGTATTTTACTCGTTTGTTAAATATGTAATTACTAATTGTTTATTGTTAGTCACGGTGTCATTCAGTCGTTCTGTAAGTTGGAAATTGTGTCGTTTGGTTAGTTTGATTTATTAAATTAGTTAATTAGTTTATCATTTTTCTTATTAAAATGACAAACTGCAGTTTGGTTTGAAATACTTTTCCTAACTCCACTAAAACATTTAATCACACAGATATCGTTTATTTAATGCTTCATTTCCTATATATAAATAAAAAATAACAAACTCGATAACCTCCTACTTTCAGTTTCAGTTTTTGTTTTGGATATATATATATATATATCTTTCTTGTAATATAACAATTAGTAATCAAATATCTGTACATTAATACAATTTTAATGCTATTTATGACTGAAAAAAAACCCAATATGTATATAAGTTAAAAAAAATTTAAATGAATATCTGCATATCGTAATATTAATATATTAATGTATTTCTCTGTGAATGACACTGTATTAATATATAGCTATATTAACCTTAATTACCATTATTCCTATACATGAATAGTTTTCTGTATGAAGAAAAGTAAGACATAATGTCTTTCGTGCAATTTTTGGTAAAACTTAATATATATATATATATAATTTTTTATTTTATGTTTTTTGTATAATTTATTTTTAAATGCTTTATGTGGAATTGGTTTGGATATTTCATATGACAATCGCACAAAGCCAAATATTATGGCAGGAAATATAAAGTATTATTATTATTATTATTATTATTATTATTATTATTATTATTATTATTATTGTTATTGTTTTTATTGTTATTATTATTAACATTATCATTATTATTATTATTATTATTATTGTTATTATTATTATTATCATTATCATTATTATTATTATTATTATTATTATTATTATTATTATTATTATTATTATTATTATTATTGTTGTTGTTGTTGTTGTTGTTGTTGTTAATGTTATTGTTACCACTATTACTGCTACTAGTATTACTAACAATTTTTGCATGTGTGTTTTACGTTATTGCTTAATATAATATAAATTTGCGACAGATAATCATTTTCAAACGTTTCATATTGGAAACTGTCTTTTGTTCCAAATTTAAACATTTTAATAAATAATTAAAAGTTAATAAGTGTTTGTTTATGTTTTGTTTGTAAAACTAAAATAACGATGAGAAGATCTACCATGCTAAGTCAGAAAATGTGCCACAACAAATATGCTTAAACATTTAAATCCTTTGTCACATTAAGCGTTATCTTAGCAATTTCTTTTAACCTTAATGTTTATCTTCATCTTAGTGAATCATCTGATAAATCGAAGAGGAATTTTGCTGCAGACTGGAAATCCACTCTTACTGTTAACTGATAAAAGATCTTTTGCTAATAATTTAAAAAGACTTTGTTGCTGAGTTTAAAAAAATATATATCTTGCTGCTAAATG
>CM022672.1:3208942-3223942 GCA_012295275.1 Chrysomallon squamiferum | reverse complement strand
ATTTCAAAGCTGAATTTTATTTAGTCGTGTATGTATCCTAATTTCACTGTACGTAGCAGCAAGACATGATGCCAGTTAAACTGTATATTTTAGGGCACTTAATAAAAATATAGCTTTTGTGGACGAACTGTATTTCCTGCGATAAATGATCTGCTGTTTGTTATACAAGTATGTTTTAGGGCACTTAATAAAAATGTATGTATGTATGTATGTATGTATGTATGTATGTATGTATGTATGTATGTATGTATGTATGTATGTATGTATGTATGTATGTATGTATGTATGTATGTATGTATGTATGTGTGTTTGTGTATGTATGTATGTATATATGTGTGTATGCATGTATGTAAGAATGTACATGAATGTATGTATGTATATAGTTATGTAAGTCAAAGATAAATTCTATTACAAAACGTAGTTGTTCATTTATATCATTTGTAACAAATGAAATGTCACTGGTATTACACCAGACTTGAGCTCATTTACAATTTAAAAGTTTATTCTTTCAACGAAAGTTATATCTATTTAGATTATAGAATTCAATTTTAAGTCTATCATGATAACTCAGTAACGTTGTATTCATGATAGAAATTAAAATAAGGTAGAAATTTAAATTAAAAAAGAACCTGACTATTCTACATAATCAGACAGAAAAGGGATACATCTTCCTTAGCACGCTAACGTTAACGACTGAATCACACATCCATTTGATGAAATCTTGCGACGGCGTCAGGCTTGCGTTGTTATCCTCGCCGTGGAACTTTCAGCGTTTTTCGATTCCTCCTAGCCGTGGCAGGGCTCGGTTCCCACATAACATTCGTAAGGATGCCCAACGTTTTTGGGCCGGACTTCTAGAAATGTCGTAGGGGTATCACGTCCCTATCTAGTATCCTTAAGCTTATACATCACGACTAAAGGATCAGGATACGCGACATTGGGATATGTCCCTACGCAACATAACATTGTAGCACAAGATGTAAAAGAACCTGAATTTACGATGGACGTTAGAGAATCTTATTCTACGATAGACGTATGTTCTAATCGTAAAGGCAAATCTTTATTTGTCCCGATTACTTACACGTGCAGACGAGTTCATTTGTCTCTGCATTGACGACAGTTCCAAGTGGACACTTCTGACAGTATTTGCTGCCCTCTTGTGGCTGAATAGATCCTGGAGGGCAGGGAGAACAAGGTTTCAGTCCTGTTAGCGAAAAATGATGTGGAAGGCAAGCATCTGAAATAATCTATGCACGTTATTATGTTCATTTTATAAAATACAGATATATCTCATACTGTTTATCTGAATTAAGAAGGCTTACTGGTACTACAAAACATTTTAAATATATTTGTCATGTTTGTATATGGGTGTGTATGTTTATTTGTTTGCGTATGCACGGACGTATGTTTGTGTGTGTGTGTATGTTTGCATGTATGTATGTATGTATGTATGTATGTATGTATGTATGTATGTATGTATGTATGTAGGTATGTATTAATTTATTTCTTGGCTTTTTATTAAAACAATACAAAAATAATAAATAAATAAATAAATAAAAATGATATAATGATGAATAATCACATTAAAAAAAACAAAAAAAACACACACCAACATATATTAACAACACAACTAATTTCCATAAATTTACATTCATAATAACAACATTTAAGTACGTGGTTATCCTGCGAGGGTGTTTCATTAATCACAGACACACGATGCATATCACATCACACTGTCCAGACTAAGAACTCGCTGTTGTTACTTACCCATGCAACCATCCAGACTTTTTGTTCCGTTGCCAAGAGTCGCCTTTCCTCGGGGACATTGTACACAGAACGATTTGCCAAACTCATCCTGATACGTGTTCCTGGGGCAGGGAACACAGGATCTGACATCTTCGTCATAGAAAGTTCCCTCTCCACAGGTCACTACAAAATAAAGAAATAAAGAAATAACAACAACAACAACAACAACATCAACACAACAACAACAACAACAATAATAATAATAATAATAATAATAATAAAGATGATGATGATAATGAAAATTTTGACATTTTATATATATATATACACATATATACATATATACGTTAACACACATTCATGCATACATACATACATACAAACACACACATACACACACACACACAAACACACACACCTAATATATACATACAAACATACATAGATACACACACCAACACACATTATACATACCTACATCCGTACATACAAACATAGATTCACAAGTACATCCAATGTGCGGAATTTAATGCATCCTGAATTCAAGACAAAATCCTGTTACAAGTAATGAAAGTTTTCATTTTTTGTTTGTTTACTACAACAAGACAGTGAGACAATGTAATTATGCGTACCACATTTTCCTTTATTGTTCTTGGCGTTTGTTAAACCAGGTGGACATTCTACTGTCAAGTCAAATATTTTGGAGTCGTTCAGAGGAAAACCATCTCTAGAACGTTGTAGGCTTTTTGACGTTTCTTCGACTATATCAGTAAGTAATGCGTCTGCTGTTTCAAACTTTGTCTTCTTGGCCAGCATGACAAGATCAAATCTTAAAGTGACAAGAATATTTCTCAGTCCTGTTCCGCCATCTTTTCTCTCGGAGTCTTCAGATTCAGACCTTGAGTAGGCTTCAGAGGTGAAATTTTCAGATTCTGAGGGAACAGTCGTTATATTAGCTTCATTTTCCTCTGGGCCAGATTCATCTTGTTCTCCAGACCATGAATAAAACGTTTCATTCAGTTCTGATGCTGCTGGATGCTTGGTTACTGTATTTTGTGATGATTCTGTAAACCTTGACAAGCTGCGGTGAATCCGACCTGCAGGCAGTGTGGTCATCTCTACAAATACGTCTGAAGAAGGGCTTCTTTTGTCTCTGGTGGGTGTCGAGTTACGCTGATCAGCATCTTCGTCGTATTTGATGACAACGTTATCTACTTTACATTCAGCCTCACCGCACACGTCCCATCGCAGCGCCGATTTTTTCATCGCGATGAAGAAATTAGTTTCTATCTTCATCTTCGTTGATTGTTCGTCAAAACGGCTGCAGTGAAAGTAAAACTCTGAAGTCAGACGATATCGTGCTGGGATTTCTAGCTCTGAAATAAATTATTAACAAGATAGCGAGATGGGTAGAGAGGATATATACATAGACACACACATACACACATACATATACATTATATACATATATATATAGACATTATATACATACATACATACATACACATGCATATACATATTTATATGTTTGTATGTATATATGTATATATATATATATATATATATATATATAATAGATAGATATATATCATATAAATATAATATACATATATATCATACAAATATACACATATAAATAAATACATAAAATATATAAATAAATACACACACACACACACACACACACAACAAACACACACAAACTGATATCATATATTTTATATTCCGATCTTATAAAAAAAAAAAAAAAAATCTTAGCAAATTGCCCAAATTTGTATTTTGCTTTTGGGACCCATTCACAAAAAAAAAAAAAAAAAAAAAAAAACAGTCACAAAGAAACAAAAAAAACCAGTCATTATTCATCAATCCCTGTATTTCTAACACTACTTGTTGATTTGTCTACTAACAAAAAAAAGCTTACAATAATCACCAGTTCTGTAAAAGAGAGAAAATTTGTAAAATGAGTACATTTACCTCTGCAGGACGGCACCGCGTCAGACGGAGACCACGACTTTGAGTTTTCTCTGCACGTGTACGTGTCTTGAGAACGTCGTGCTACGTCGTAACCGCTGCAGCACTGGAGTTTGCACACCGTCTGGTAGGACAAGTGTTTGCAGGAAAGAGAGCCGTGAGCCGGAGAGGCGAGAGCTGGGCACCTTCTCTCTGAAACCAAACGTAGAACGCGATCCGTGAGGACTTCAAGTCTCAGCTTCACTCAACGTCAGCTTTTCATTTTCAGTTTGCTGGCCAACGCGTCAAGTGATTTGTTTGTTTCTGTTGGTTTTTTTTTTTTTTTTTTTTTTTTTGTGTTATGCGTGCTTTAGAGAGGTATTTATTTAATATTTTCTAATTTTTGTTGTAAGTGTCGTAATAGTTTTTTGGTACTGATTCGGTGATTTTGTATTTTTTTTTTTTATGTTGTTGTTGGTGTAACTGTTGTTGCTTTTGTTGTTGCTGTTGAAGTTTTTATTATTGTCGTCATTGTTGCCGTTATTATTAATTATTATTATTATTATTATTATTATTATTACTGTTTTGTCTTCACATTCTTTTTACTGTTATCATCATCATAATATTTTTAATTAATTAATATATTTATTATATTATCATGACTTATTATATTTATTCATATTACTGTTGTTGATGTTGTTGATAACATCGTCATAATCATCATTGTAATGAATAATAATAAGAATTATTTTGTTGTTGTTGTTGTTGGTGGTGGTGGTGGTGGTGGCGTGATGTTGTTGTTGTTGTTATTATTTAAAATTAAACTTACGAGTCTAACAATATTATTTCCTATCTCACTTTCGTTTTCACTTTTTCCCTAAGCTTCTCTTTCTTTTACTCATTGTTGTTTTTATTATTATAGTTACAATTATTATTAATACTTACCGAGATGTTTCGCAGGAATATGAGATAACAGAATGACTCCGATACTTTTAGAAACTGAAAAAATAAAATTTACCTTTGATAGTTATTTAACACGCACGCACACACGCATGCACGCACACACGCATGCACGAATACCCGCTCGCAAACAAACACACGCTGACACACATACACAAAAGCTAGTGCTGTTACTACTCACAATTACTACTCCTTCAACTACAATTACATATACTACTACTACTACTACTACCACTACCACTACTGCTACTATAAGAACTATAACTGCCATCTACATTTGCAAGAGCTATTACTATTTCATTTTATTATTATTATTATTATTATTATTATTATCATCATCATCATCATCATCATTATTTTTCTTGTTGTAGCTATTTTTCTTTTAGCTTTTCTTCTTCATTTTCTTTTTCAATTTTTTATTTATTTATTTATTTTTTATTTTACTCTGTTATTATCTGAAATCTGCAATGAGATCTCACATACTCGCTTGCATACAAAATGGCTTCTCGCTGCTCGCGAAGACCCACGTGGCCGTCCCCACGCGCGAGCTGTTCCTGTCACACCTGACGTACTTCGCGCCCAGCAGAGTGCCCGTCCTGCACTCGAGGTGACACACGGTGTTCTCCACAAACCTGTCCTGGTCCGAGCCGCAGTCGACAAACTCCAGCAGCGAGTCATTGACGAACGCGTCCGAGGGGTTGGAACAAAACAGTGCTGGGAAGAAATGAAATGAATGAATGAACAGGTGAATTGATTAATTAATGAATGAATGAATGAAATAAACAGGTGAATTGATTAATGAATGAATGAATGAACAGTTGAATGAGTGAATGAATCAGCAATTGAAAACAGATTGCATTGCTCCAGAAGATGGTAAAAAACATGAATATGATATTCACAATAACTTTTTTTTAAATATGCATATGTGTGTGTGTGTGTATATACATATATAAATATATATATATAATTTGTATGTATGTATGTATGCATGTATGCATGTTCATATGTACATATGTATGTATGTGTATCTATGTGTGTATGTATGTGTCTGTGTGTATCAATGTATGTATGTGCATATATATATATGTGTGTGTGTGAGTTTGTGTGTGTGTCTGTATGTGTATATGTATGTGAATATGTGTGTGTGTGCGAGTATGCTTGTATGTATGCATATATATGTGTTACTATGTACGTAACAAATTTGTGTTATATTTGTGTACGTACGTGTGTAAGTATTTACCTTCAACTTTGACTGTAAACACGCAAGGATAAGCTTTGTTCCCAGACAGGTCTTCAGCATCGTACTTGATTACGTGATACCCCACAGTGAAGTTTGACCCTGATGGCTGACCAATGGTCAGATTTACTGACACGGAGCCAGAGTTGTCCTTGGCTCTGATGTCCGGCCACCTCACAGTCGTGCTGAATGACTTCACAGTCGTGTTGGGGCAGTTGATGAAAGCGGGTTTCTCCGTATCTGTAAAAAAAATGCAATGGAATGCGATGTGAAGGGTAAGTTCAGGTAAATTATAAGCTCACTTGACTGGATAAAATCTATTCGCACGCACGCACACGGGCACAACACACCACACACACACACACACACACATCTCTGATACCATTGCCTTTATTTAGATATGAAACAATCATTATATTATTATTATCGTTATTATTATTATTATTGTTATTATTATTATTATTATGAGAAGTGTGGTACTGAAGACTCAAAACAATTTTTTACCTTCACATTTGTAGCTGGTTTTGGTCCACTCTCTGTTGGCCTGACAAATTACGTGAGTACCACGAACTGCAGAGTACCCTGTTTCACACTCCAGGGTACACACACTCCCGTAGTACCTCCCGTTAGAACACTTGAAGTACAGCCCGTGGGAAGGTACTTCCAGCTTAGGACACGAAACAACTGAAATTAAGGCGATTCTGAATATTTTAAAACGTGTTTATAAGCACGAAGACGTGTGATTATAAATGATAAATATGTCAGTAAAGCGAATGTGAATGCTAGAAAATGTATAAAGAGTATGTTAAATTATAGAAATAAAGAAAACATGGCAGATGATGGATGGATTTTTGGATGAAAGAAAACATTTAGTTAACAGAATAAAATTATAAATAATAAAGATAAAGAATATGTGGTAAATTATATTTTAAAAAAAAGCTTGATAAAATTAAAAATTAAAATAATAAATTTAACAGTGAAATATTAATGGCAATAATAATAATAATAACAACAATAACAATAAGAAGAAGAAGAAGAACAACAGTAATAATAACAATATCCACCACAATAACAATAATAATAATAATAATAATAATAATAATAATAATAATAATAATAATAATAATAATAATAACAATAACAATAATAATAATAATAATAATAATAATAACGATAAATATAATAATAATAATAACAATAACGATAATAATAATAATAACGATAATAATAATAACGATAAATATAATAATAATAACAATAATAATAATAATAACAACAACAATAATAATAATAATAATAATAATAATAATAATAATAATAATAATAACAATAACGATAATAATAATAATAACAATAATGATAATAATAATAACAATAACGATAATAATAATAATAACAATAACGATAAAAATAATAATAATAACGATAATAACAATAATAATAATAATAACGATAATAATAATAATAATAATAGTAAGACGAAGAAGAAGAAATTCACTGACTGTTACACGTCGGTGCTGGGAGACTGTATGAACCGTTGTGTAGACAAACAGACTTGAGGTAGCCTTCCAGCTCAAAGCCGCTGTCACAGCTGAACACACATTCTGTACCGTACACGTCATCTTTGTTGTCGCACACTTTGTTGCCGTCTCTGGGTGTCTGAAGAGTGTTACACTGTATGCCTGTAAGAAATAACACATTATTATATCATCGGGAATTGCATTTGATATTTACACTGTTTGAAAATTAAATAAATCAGTAACTAGACAGATAGATGGATATATAGATAGATTAGATGGAGGGGA
This sequence comes from Chrysomallon squamiferum, assembly GCA_012295275.1. Classification (NCBI taxonomy): domain Eukaryota; kingdom Metazoa; phylum Mollusca; class Gastropoda; order Neomphalida; family Peltospiridae; genus Chrysomallon; species Chrysomallon squamiferum. The sequence continues at coordinate 3,216,244 of CM022672.1, read as the reverse complement.
GGGAGGGAGAGAGAGAGAGAGAGAGAGAGAGAGAGAGAGAGAGAGAGAGAGAGAGAGAGAGAGAGAGAGAGAGAGAGAGAGAGAGAGAGAGAGAGAGAGAGAGAGAGAGAGAGAGAGAGAGAGAGAGAGAGAGAGAGATGGTTAGATAGATAGACAGACAGGCGAACAGAGATAGAGATATATAGTAAAAATGGATAAATATGTATATTTAAAGAAATAAAGAAGTAAAATGATTTAAGTAATAAATTATAATTATTACGTGAAAATATTTGAAGTAAGTAAAAAATACCAAAAAATGAATGTAATAAATCTAAATAATTAAATAAATAAATAAATAAATAAATAAATCATAAGCAAATAAATAAACATTTTAATAAATTAGATAAAAAAAATATATATATATAAGATAAATATAAAAACAAAATAAAAACAAATAAAACGAAAATGAGCACACCTCGACAGGCGAAGTCTGTTGTAGACCATCTCTTGCTGGTTTGACACGTGGTGTGAGTTTGAAGAGCTGGAGTGAAGCTTTTCTGACATTTCAGTGAACACGTGCTGCCGTAGTAGTTTGCGTTAGAACAGTCGAAGCTTGCACCGTTCGAGGGGATCTTTAAACTGGGACAAGAAACTCCTACAGAATAATGCATTATGGCGTATTATTTCGTATCATATCATATCATATCATCATATTATATTATATTATATTAAACCTTTCATAAAGAATCTGCTTTTGGCTAATAGGAATACCGTTAAAAGGAGAGAGAGAGAGAGAGAGAGAGAGAGAGAGAGAGAGAGAGAGAGAGAGAGAGAGAGAGAGAGAGAGAGAGAGAGAGAGAGAGAGAGAGAGAGAGAGAGAGAGAGAGAGAGAGAGAGAGTGAGTCAAACTTAGAAGTACAGAGAGAGAAACAGAACGATTAAGAAACACTGAGAGACAGAAACTGAACACAGAGGGTATGTAATTATTGCTGCTGATGATATTGATTACTGACTACACTTACGACTACAGGACGGCGCTGAATGACTGAATGTACCGTCGCTCTGACACACAGACTTTCGTGTAACCTGAAAGCTGAAATCCTGGGTCACATCTGAAAGTGCATTCTGTACCGTAAACGTTCTGAGATGAATCGCAGTTTTTGGACCCGTGAGATGGTGTTGGCAACCTGTTGCAGTATATACCTGAATAATGAGGATGATGATGATGATGATAATAATAATAATAATGATGATGATGATAATAATAATAATAATAATCATGATGATGATGAGGAGGAGTGTAATATAATTAGTTTTTGGATAACAGTTGCTCTGATATTAATGATGGCGACAGTTATAGTAAAGATGGTAGCATTAATATTACTAGTAATAGAAATAGCATAGTAGAAAAGGTAATACTAATAGCAGTAGTTGTAGTGAAAATAGTAGTAGTAGCAACAGTAGAATAGTAGTTGTAGCAGTTGTAGTAATAGTAGTAGTAGTAACAGTAGAATAGTAGTTGTAGCAGTTGTAGTAATATTAGTAGTAGTAACAGTAGAATAATAGATGTAGTAGTAATTGTTGTCGTAGTACTAGTTGCAGTAGTTGTAGTAGTGGTAGTAGTAGTAACAGAAGAATAGTAGTTGTACTTGTAGTGGTAGTAGCAGTGGAATAATAGTTGAAGTAGTAGTTGGTGTCGTGGTACTAATTGCAGTTATTGTAGTAGTGGTAGCAGTAGTAGTAGTAGTAATGAAAGTAGAATAGTTGTGTAGCAGTTGTTGTAGTAGTAGCTGTTGTAGTAGTAGTGGTAATAGTAGTACTAGTAGTACTAAAACTGTAGTCGTAGTAGTAGTTGTTGTTAAAGACAATGAGGATAGTAAAACTCTAATATAATTTTACTTACGTCTACATGTGGGGGTGAGGTTGTCGTAATAACCACTTTTCTGACACGAAGACTTTGAGCTGCCAATTAGTTTGTATCCTGTGCTGCAGCTGAAATAACAGTCCGTACCGTAGATGTTGTCGCTGTTGTCGCAGTTTTTGCTGCCATGAGACGGAGTGGCCAAACTTCGACACTTTATTACTGAAACATCAAGAGCCAAACCATGTAATGTTTAGACAGCAAACAAGTTATAAAACATACAGGCAAAAGCATAACAGCAAAATGAAAAAAAAAAAAAGTAAGGAGAGGAATAACAACAACAACAACAACAACAACAGTAATAAGAAGAAGGAAAAGAAGAAGACGGTTACCTTTGATAGTTACAGTTTTGGCGCAATAGTCCGTTGCTCCTTCTGTGTCTGTAGCTTTGTAAGTTATTGTGTGGATCCCTTCGTAAAATTTACTGCCAGACTTTGGCCCAGACACTTGAGTTATTCTGAAAATTAGCATGAAATAATCACATATTTATCATGCAATACTTCTTACTTGGCTGGCCACACACACACACACACACACACACACACACACACACACACACACACACACACACACACACACACACGCACGCACACACTATGAAATCTGTTTAAACTGGATCATGTCACCGTTTCTTATTTTCAGTCCGTTTAGTCAGTATCCATATATCTATCTAATTATCGATCTCTCTTAGTCTTATATCATTGTAAGTATTCTTTCTTTGCTACACAGAATATGTAGGTGGTCTTGTTTTCTTACTGTTTTTGTTTATTTGTTTTCTTTCAGATTCTGTCTTGATGTGAAAACAATTATTTTCCAGGACATGCTATTGAAAACTATTTTAAATCTAGATTACTTGACTCCTCTTTTGTCGTCTACCCATCCAGGCTTTCCCAGTGTTACAGTTACATAATCTTTAAAGTATCCCGCTGTGAAACTGGAATCGGAGTTGCACTTGATAGTTGGTGGTACGTTAACTGAAACATATAAATGCAAATTTCATTATTATTGCTGTTGTTTTTTTTTTTTTTTTTTTTTTTGTTCTGTTAATATTGCTATTACCATTATTATTATATTATTATTATTATGATGTTGTTGTTTTTGTTGTTATTATTATACTACAACTGTTATTATCATTATTATTATCATCAACATCCTCATCATCAATACTGTTGTTATTGTCATTAACATTATCGTTCTTATTTAGTATATTTAATTATTTTGATAGTTTTCATATATCTATTTAATTTTCAGAAAAGATAAATATTAAATACCCAAAAAAAATTATATAAAAAAACCTATGTAAATATAATTCGTATTATGAAACTAATGTTATCTTTGGCTGTGTCGAATAAATAATTAATAAGGCTTTTAAAGAACACTGTGTATTTTGTTCTGCTTATGAATGCTCTTAAAATATTGCTATTGTTTACTTAAACAAAATGAGATGTTAATAAATAATGTGTCTGTCTGTGTGTGTGTCTGGATTAAAAAAAGTGATGATACATTCTCTGACAATGGTGTCCCACGTTCTTACTGCTGTTTTTGCCACTGAAAAAGAAAAAATATATATATTTATGAAAGATGCAAATGCGACAGTCTTTCTGTATAGAAAGGTAAACAGACAGACACACAGACAGACAGATAGATAGACAGATATGGATAGACAAAATGGATAGACAAAAAGAACGATATATAGATAAATTAATGAAAAAAAAGACAGACTAACAGACAAATAGAAAGAAGTAAGATAATAATTCTAAGTTACTCAAATGGGTTAAAAGAGGGAAGAGGAAGCGAGACAAATATACATACCTTGACCCCAGAATTTACCAATAGTTCTTTTCGCTGAAAGAAATATATCAAAAGTAATAATAATAATAATAATAATAATAATAATAATAATAATAATAATAATAATAATAATAATAATAATAATAAAATTCAAAAAATAGTAAAGAAAAGAAAAAGAAAAATATTAAAGAAAAAAAGAAGAAATGTATGAAATAATATGACATAAAATGACATGATCTACTTTAACATAACATACCATAACATGAAGTAATGTAACAGTATAAAAAAAATATATATTTATATATGAATTGTACGTACATAATATGTACGCCTTTACGTTTTATATATGAATATATGTAAGTGTACATAAAATTATATTTCATTTGTTTGTTGTTGTTGTTTTTATGTATATGTTAAGCTGTTTTCCATTAAGTTTATAGCGAAAACATTTAAATGAATATTTCTATTATTTATATATATTTATTGCTGTTTTTATTATTATTATTTATTCCTCAACTGTTTGTTCATTAGTTTATTTATTTGCCTTTTTATTTATCGGTTTTGTATATTTATGTAGTAATTTATTTATTTCCAACTTTAACTCACCTCTTATTTTGTGCCGTCCATTTACAAACAAAATCTGAAAAACTGTTCATAATAAAACTGGTATCCGTTAAATAATAATAATAATAAAAAAATAATAATAATAATAATAATAATAATAATAATAATAATAATAATAATAATGATGATGATGATGATGATAATAATAATAACAATAAGTTTTTAAACTTTTATATTAAAAACAATATATTAAGAAATCTAAAAACCGTGTACACAATAACATGGATTTGTAACTGGAATTATTGTACGGAAGAAGAGGAAGAACAGGTTTCTATTTAAATAGTAAACTGATTAGCGCTGAATTACAAGATTAAAATAACAAATTAATAATGATAATATACGAAATATTTAAAATTACGTACGCAGAAAAAGTGTTAGGATTGTCCACACGTGCATTGTGTCTGACAAAACCTGCAAGATGTAAACACATCTAAGTGTTTATATACAGACAAAACACACACATATGCATACATACACATGCACACACATACAGACATATAGAGAGAAATACACACGCACACATGCACTTTGTTAATGCAAATTATTTAATAGTAATAGGTACGACAAGTAGTAATAATGATGACAACGACGATACAGACAACAACACAATAATAATAATAGTAATAATAATAATAACAATAATAATAATAATAATAATTATTATTATTATTTATTATTATTATTATAATGCTGTTATAATTTTCCCACTAAATCTATTTTATTAGTATTTTGAGAGGAGAAATTATTAATATTATTACTGTTATCATCATCATCATCATCAGCATCATCATCATCATTAAACACCAGTATATACATTAAAAATACACCCAAAACTTCTAAATTGTTACCAATACATACTACTTTTCGTTTCAGTTCCATTCAGAAAACCTTTAATTAACCAACACCTACCTCCAGTCACCTTTCATCTGCCGTTTGTCTGTCTATATGTACAGCGAATAACATCGTCTCATAGCATCCCAGAGTACTGTAACTAAGCACAACAAGGAAGACATCCTGGTCCACGGCTCTGAAGACAGGAAACTTGTGCTATGTTGCGCTGATAGGAAACTTACGATCGGCCGCAGCTGTTGTAACGATAGGAAACCGGCAATCCACCGGAGGTTTTGATGATCGGAAATGCTGGAAGTGAAATCTTGACCTACCGGGTCAGTGTCGCGTTAAACAACGTCTCGCTGATTCCACAATTCGATAATGTTAAAGTGAACTCACAGAGGCTGGAACGTATCGTCCAAATAATTTATTTATTTGTTTATTTATTTATTTATTTTGTTAGGATGGGGTAGAAGAAGAACGAAAACAGAAATAAAGAAAGACGAAAAAAGTTATCTTCAGCAACAGATAAAAAGGATAGCTGATTTTCGGGAGATAGCTGTGCAGACTAGAATAATATTCAATACATAATAAATATTTTGGGAAATGATTATTGAAGTTACAATCACATTAAACTGTGTTGTATATCTGTGAAATTGTGATTCGTGTGTCCAAAATACGTTCAAAAGATAATTAATTAAGAATGAAAAAAAAAAAAATTCAATTCAAATAGTGTTAAGGATAATTTCATTGCTTTTTGTGTATGTATATTCGTGTGTGCGTGCATCTGTATTTTTGCATCTATGTTAAACAGACGCATGTGGAGAGAGAGTGAGAGTGAGAGAGAGAGAGAGAGAGAGAGAGAGAGAGAGAGAGAGAGAGAGAGAGAGAGAGAGAGAGAGAGAGAGAGAGAGAGAGAGAGAGAGAGAGAGAGAGAGAGAGAGAGAGAGAGAGGAGAGGGAGGATATTCTGTCTACATAATTTTAATCAGAATCCTGAATGTTTATATGGGTTTGACTAATAACGGAAACATCTTAAACTACATTTCTTGTTACTTTTGAGCGAGATACAAAATTCTAGTTACCATTCAGACATTAACCTATAAAACCTTCCGTTACTTTACTTATTTATGGCTTGTTTTGAAATCCAGCTGGAATTATGGTCAAGAATTTCAAAACTGATGTATATTCCTGATTTTCTATAGGATAGTAAAAATCGTAGTGTTTTAGAAAAATGAATCAATCAACTGTAAACTGAATTGTAATACGTAACACTTTTTCTTGACGAATTTTTGGATAATTCAAAATGAATTCAAGATATTTTTTTTTGAATGCTAATTCAGTAATAATAAAAATTACTGAGTAAATTCTATACTAATATAAATTATGAGTGAATTTTGTAGCAAAAAAGTTAAAGTACATTTTTGTGTGAATTAAATATTAATTAAAATTACGAGTAAATTCAGTAGTAATTAAAATTCCGAGTGAATTCAGTAATAAATAACACCGTTAAAGACAACTAGTTGCTACTGTTATATATTAGAATTTTCCGAATCTACGTTTAGCCACCGTTTTTTTTGTTTTGTTTTTTTGTATGAAAAAGACGTAACTTTAATTATGGGGCAGCTTCGACAAAGATAATCTGAACAATAAAAATGTTATGAACTTGTAGCTGACTGATTTCTTTGTTGTTGTGGTATGATAATTATTTTTAATTTTTTTTTTATCTGATATCTTGTAGAAATGTGTTGGTCCCGCTATCATAAAAAACACCTTTTAAAACCAGATAAAATTTTACTTCAAAAGACAAAAATATATTTGTAAAAGTTCAAAATATCAAGTTTCAAGAATCAAACAAATACGACTATTGTTAACATACTGTAGAAAAGGTTATCCTGAGTTTTCAGTTTTCTCCATTTTGAGCAACTTTGACTACAAAAGACTAGGTCAACGATAAAGCTTAACATTCAAATGCATATTATTTGGGGCAAAGGTGTTTGCTGATAATAAAGTAAATATATATATATATATATATATAGCAGCATCATGACAATGCTTTCCATTAAATACATTCCGAATAGTTCAAAATTATTGGCATATACTCTTTGTTAATAATAAAATATGACTATAAAGTAATATCATCGCAAATATACGAAT
>CM022672.1:3041442-3203942 GCA_012295275.1 Chrysomallon squamiferum | reverse complement strand
GCCCCTGTTCAATAAACTTTGTTGCTGCCCTCATGTTTTCTGCCATGTGAACTCTGACCATGATTACTGGCAGTCTGCGTCTGAAACAAATAAGTAAATAAATAAATAAATAAATAAATAAATAAATTAAATTAAATCAATCCAATACACAATAAAAAATCTTTGAAAATTCCAGATAAATATGTAGAACAAGTTGTTACATACAAATATAAATATAAAGTACAGCTGATAAAAACATTTGAAAAATAAACTAAACAGGTAGATACATACTTAAAGACTGATATACATGCATACATACATGTGCACATACATGTAAGTATGTGTATATTAAAAAAAATGAATACAGGTTATGAAAATGTTTCAAACTAACACACAAACGTATATCGGTATACATATATGACTAACAATAATAACAAATGAATAAAATTAAATACTAAAAAGAAGAAGCACAAGAAGAAATAAATAAATAATAAAAAATAATAAATAAATAAATAAATAATAAAAATAAATAAATAAATAAAAAATAAATAAATAAATGATAAAAAAAAATAAATAAATAAATAAATAAATAATAAAAAATAATAATAAATAAATAAATAAATACACTATTTATAACTTAACTGCTTCCACATCTGTTTCTTATCAAGCAACAACTGATTAAGTTTATTTTAATTTACATCACAGCCATGGAAGTTAAAGCATTCAGTAACAAGCATTAATCTGAAAGCCATTTAACTTCACTCTATGATTATTTTATATTAGCGAACTGAATTATTATTATTATTATTATTATTATTGTAGGAAAGGAACTTGATAATTTAAGCTACAAAATTCAAGTGAACAAACTATTATTTGGAGAATCTTTAGTAAATTAATAAAAACCATACTATTAATAACTGTATTTAAAGCATTATTTAGAGACATTTTGCATTTGTAATTTGGAGCTTTTGTGTTTTTTTTTCCTTTTTTCAAAACTTAAACAGACTAAAACAATATTTACTTTAAATGTAAAGGTCTGAATCTGGGAAAAATCTTTCAGTGTAATATACTTTATAAATACCAAACATGAACTCAGTTATTATAATAATAATAATTATTGTTGTTTGTTTGTTTATCTGTTTTTGCTCACTTTATAATAAAAGGTATTTCATATTAAAGGTATTTCCATCTGTTCATCTGAAACCAGTGTCTACTGCTGAGAAAAACTCTATTTTTCTAAGATGATGTTTTTAATCAACAGGCTTTATTATATGAGGTAATATATACATATGTGGCAATACAAATTTTAATAAAGTTATAACTAATTCATAATATAATTTACATATTTTAATTACATATTGACTGAAATGAACTATTTATGCATGGAAGCAACACTATTTTAATAGTTATAATTATTTTAAAATATTGTAATAAATTTTATTACATAGAAACTATATATGAAAAAAAAAAAATGCAGTTTTTATGTTCGTACAAGACAAATAATGTAAAACGTATTACACAGACAACTGTATATGAAATGAAATGAGTTGTTTACATATATATACACTAGCAATAAGAATTTTAATAGTTATTTAAAATATAATAATACACATTAATTACATATGGAATGAAATAAGATGTCTACATATATACAGAGTCCATAGTATATAATAGTACATTTTACATCAAATTTTAAATACATAGTATTCCGTACTTACATTAAAAAAAAAAAGAAATATAGGAATATATTAGAAATAATAATTTTAATACACAGAAACAATTTTAAAATAATGTAATAAACATTTTTATTACATTGTAACTATATATTAGTATTAATTTGATAACCATGTAATCATTGTTATTCACATATCAGTAACAGTTTGATTCTGCTGTTAATAATCATGTAATCGCTGTTGTTAATAAAGTGTAAATAATTACGCAGTCACTGTTAATTAAATGTAAATAATAAGACCTGTATACTGACCTACAAAATGAGGTTGCATTGACTTTGTCAGCTAAAGCCAGGCTTCCTTTCATAGTGATCAGACCAATAGAATATCTGAAAATAGTTAGTTTTAAAATCAATCAAGTTACAATTAACAAACAACATGCAAGATGAACATAAAATAAATATATAAACATATGTGAAGAGCTTGCTCTCAAGATTATTAGATTATTTGCTTCTCTTCAAAGTTTCAAATATATTAATATAATCATATTCAGTTAAAAAAGAAACATGAAATGAAAATGCACTTACAACTGATACACAAATCTCTCTCTCTCTCTCTCTCTCTCTCTCTCTCTCTCTCTCTCTCTCTCTCTCTCTCTCTCTCTCTCTCTCTCTCTCTCTCTCTCAAACACACACAAACATAAATAAATATATACACCATTAATGTGTGATTTACACATTGACATCATACTTGCACTTTCTTTATTTCACTCATGGATACACAAATGTCTCATACATTAATACACACATAGATTCTCTCTCTCTCTCTCTCTCTCTCTCTCTCTCTCTCTCTCTCTCTCTCTCTCTCTCTCTCTCTCTCTCTCTCTCTCTCCCTCCCTCCCTCCCTCTCTCTCTCTCTCTCTCTCTCTCCTCTCTCCCTCTCTCTCTCTCCATGTCATACACACAGACCCACACACAAACACATATTGAACAACATACTGTTCACAATTCTACAGATACAAAACATTTCTACGCCTCATTCCTTAGACAATACATTTTAACATTCCTAATCTCTTCAGAACTGAAACATTTCAATGTGCACTCAACACAGCCACGTACAGTCTGTGTATTAAAGTGCCTTGCGCTGAACACTTCAAGTACATGAGGGATCCACGTACATTGGACAACACATCTAGCATTGTACCTGCTGACAAGCAGTCAACAGGTGAAACAGAGATACTGCAAGGAATCAAGATAACATTAATGCATTCAGACACCGCAGTTCTTTGTTGTGAAGGGATTTCGGTGATAGTGGTAGCTTATCTAGTACACTGTTAGAGTCTGAGTAATAAAAATCATTAAAAAAAAATAATAATATTTAAAATAAAAATAATATATGTTTAAAAAATAAAATAAAAGAAAGTTAAATTTCTTTTGTTTAAAAATATTAGAGCTTGTTGATAAAGTAGTTTATGTGATTAGCAAAACAGCATTAATTTTGTTTATTAACAATTGTAACAGTAGTAACAGTAGCAGTAGTAGTAGTTTTGGTAACAATTGTAATAAATAAAAGTATTAGTAGTAAAAATTAGAAGAAATACTAACAAGAACTATATATATTAGACAATACATATTAATTTATAGAAGAACAAAAAGATTGAGATAAACTGATAACTGACAAATCTGTGCCTAATGAATCAAAGTACAGACACACAGACAGGTACTCAGACAGAGCTAATGAAAAGGTATCTGAAGACACACACACAAGCCATTATTTAGTGTAACAATAAGCAAAGGACCCTTTGAGTCCATGGTAGCAGTGTAAACACAGGGTGTCACAAAGTCAGTCAGACAGGTTAATCAAAGTTTTGTTTGTGAAAGGAGTATGTTATTTACAGCAGTATGTCAGTAATGCTGTCAGGCCCCATAGTAATCAGTTAGTTACTACACACACTACTGAACCAAAGTAAATGTAGGAGTAGTTCTGTGATTTAAAAATTTTTTTTTTTATTTACTGTAGGAGAAGTTCACAATCTTGTTATCCATTCAGTTTTCAATTTTTGGGAAAAAGATTTCATATTCTTCTTGTAATACTGTTATTTGGGGTTGTACATTCTGTTTTGTTAAGAAAACCTGTGTTAACCCAAGTTAACAAGTGATTTACATAAAGAAACAAAACAAAACATTTCACCTTCCAAAACAACAATAACAACAAAAAATCATGGAAGAAGTCCACAAAATTTTGCTTACACTAAGTATCTGATATTCAAATCAGTGTCAATAATATATATATTTTTTTTAAATTATGCATATTTTCAATGTAAAATGAAAAAAAAAAAATGAAGAAAAATTAGAAAATAAAGGACTACACTAAAAGCAGATGATGCCCAAACACTGAACTTGACAGATGAAAACACTGTAGGTACAGTGAAGACATAATCACATTCTAGGTGTACATTGAGGTACACATGGGGTTTATTCTACCTGGATATGTATGCACTGTCATTCTTGGTAGAAACCTTGTTTGAGATAACAGAAGCTTCACTGCTTCATTGCATAACTTCATTGCAGCATACTTGTTTGAAGCACAGTAGATTGCAGGATCAATTCTCCTGCAGTGCAGTTTTTGACAGCTATATTGTTTATGTCTGATGCTTAGTTTTCAGGATCAAATCACATCAGTATCTTCAGTCTAAATGATGGAGTTATTGAAATTTCAGTGTGAACTGTGTCCAAATATTCTGTCTTCTTCTGTATTTCCTATTCCAGTCAGTGATTTATGATTAATGTATGCAAAGGACATGGTATTTAATTTCTGATTTATGACAGAATGTAAACATAAAATATCCAGTGTTGCTATTTTATAAGCTAAATCCATCCATAAAATGGCTATCTAAATGTTTATTTTATTTTCATTTTTGCAGATAAACACACACACACACACACACACACACACACACACACACACACACACACACACACACACTATTTGGTTTTATTTATGTATTACTGTTTTTTATTCGTTTTTTCTTTTCTATTTTATTTATTCATTCATTCATATTTTACAATTTTTACTATAATAAAAATGAATATAATATTTATGAAGAAAGAGTAATTATGCAAAATCCTTGAGGTTATATCTTAAACAGCCTTGAAAGAAATATTTTTATTCTAACATCAAAGTTATCAGTATATACCAATAAATACCAACTTACAAAAACAAATACATTATTGTCTTTTACAGTATTTTCAAATAACAAAAGAATACGTGGTCAAAATCCCCAAGAAACACAAAAATAAATCCACAACCACCATTAATCCAACAAAGGATATGAAAACAAAAGAAGAAAAAAAAAAAAAAAAAAATTTAAAAAATTAAAAAAAATAGTTAGGTATCACGTATCGATACAAACACATGCTCTATCTTAGCCAGAGATAAGAACAAATCGGTGGGGATAATGAAACACGCTGGAGTTCAAACGAAACCGGCAAGTCTTACACCTGACTCAGTTTCATCCTCGCACTGACCCCCTCTGATTAGACCAGTTACACCTTTTTAATGGGACAATTAACCAGCAATTCCCACAGCATCGGATTTCCAGTTTATCTCCGCGATCATCGAAATGTTGCTGCATGTACCGTGATATCGTTTAAGGATATGTAAAACTGCGGTGTAGCTAAACGCTGTGACCAGTTCTGCATAATACACAAAAGATTAGTTTGATGACTGGGGATTTAAGGAGGAGATATAAGTTCTATCAAGGTAATTACTGGGTGTTGGTGCACTCGGGGTTAAATAAATCCATAGCTCGGAGTCATCTCATCTAGACAGTTCTGTATTTGAAGAATGTTTTTTTTTTTTAGATTTAATGTCATCCTGCTCCCATTCCAAATATACAGTTCATGATACACACACGTGTATGTCTGTATGTGTATGTAATTTGTAGACAGGTGTATGTATGTGTATATCAGCAAATGTATGTATGTATGTATGTATGTATGTATGTATGTATGTGTATGCATGTATGTATGTATGTATGTATGTATGTATGTATGTATGCAAATGCATGTATGTATGTATTTTTCTCTGAGTTAGTGTATATATGTGTAGACGTGATATCTGTATGGGTGTGTATGCATGTATGTATGTATGTATGTATGTATGTATGTATGTATGTATGTATGCAAATGCATGTATGTATGTATTTTTCTCTGAGTTAGTGTATATATGTGTAGATGTGGTATGTGTATGTATGGGTGTATGTATGTATGTATGTATGTATGTATGTATGTATGTATGTATGCAAATGCATGTATGTATGTATTTTTCTCTGAGTTAGTGTATATATGTGTAGACGTGATATGTGTATGTATGGGTGTATGTATGTATGTATGTATGTATGTATGTATGCAAATGCATGTATGTATGTATTTTTCTCTGAGTTAGTGTATATATGTGTAGACGTGATATCTGTATGTATGGGTGTATGTATGTATGTATGTATGTATGTATGTATGAATGTATGTATATGTATGTATGTATGGGTGTGTGTGTGTATATATATATATATATATATATATATATAAGTGTGTGTGTGTGTGTGTGTGTGTGTGTGTGTATGTATGTGTATATATATACAGGTGAGTGTGTGTGCTTTTCTATTTAGAATTGAAAGAGAAAGACTAAGAAACAGAAGGAAACAGAAGTAAAGAAATTAGATAAAATGGACTGAAAGACAAACCATACTGACAGGTTGACAGACAGACAAAGTTAGGTACAAAAAGCAGTGATAAATTCATTACCAATATTCAGGAAACAAAAACATTAATAAATAAAGTGAGATATAACAAACAAGCAAAAAAAAATACTGGAACTGAAGAAGAAAGAGCTAGAGAAAATGAAAAAAAGAAAAGAGTCAGAAAAAGATCGAAGGAATAAGGAACAAGGTTCCAGGACAATTCCCCACATGGACAATTCCCCTCTCAGACAATTCCCCACATGGACAATTAACCACTCTTAATTTTTTATAAACATCCATGTCAGAATCAACATAGTAATACCCTGTAATAATAATAATAATAATAATAATAATAATAATAATAATAATAATAATAATAATAATAATAATAATAATAATAATAGTGGTAGTAGTAGTAGTAAATAACAGCAGCAGACCAACAACAACAACAGAATCAATAATTATGGTTATAATGTTTATGACGATGATGATGGTAGATCTAATAATGTGTACACATTTGCTTGTGTGGTTTTTTGTGTTTGTATGCATGTGTGTGTGTGTTTGTGTGTGCGTGCGTGCATGTGCACATGGAGTGAAGAATTGTCCAAGCTGGGAACTGTCTGTTTACCAAGAACTAGACAGATGGAGAGAATGAGGTAAACCCATATGCAAGGGAAAAGATATTTATTGTATGATCTGAGGACAATGTGAACTTGTGGGTAACATACACAAAAACAGGGTGTAAAACACATGTCAGTGTGTGTAATACTCGTGATATTGTTTGTCAGTGTGTGTAATACTGGTGATATTGTTTCACAGAGATCAGTAAGAAGATGGATACTGTCTCTAGATCACAGGAGAGATGATACTGAGTTTCTTATCAAAAACAGACCTGGTCACCATATTACACTCTACTTCTTCCCAAGGGGATCAAGTTCACCAAAAAACTTGTTTTCTTTTTCTTCTCAAGTTCTATTGTTTATTTCTGCTTTGTTTTACTGGTATTGTTTGACCACTGGTCAGTGGTTTATATGTAGCAAAAAAAAATTGTTTTATTTATACATATATACAAATTTACAACAATAATAATAACAAAAATAACAGCCAAAATTTAAAAAATACTGAAATAAAAAAGAAATAATTGGTGTAATTGTCTCTGCTATAAGATAAAAGTAGAGTTATCAGGAATTCTGAAATTTGTTCTTTGTTTGACTGTGTTTTAGATGTCATAAATACACACATGCACTATGCACAAACAAACATGCATGCATGCACGCACACATATACATACCATCTAGCCATTATTTCATAACTTTCTTTGGGGATCAGCAATTCATTTTTGTTTACTGTTTATTTATATGTAGCTTTTGTTTCCAGTATTTAAACTGACGAGATGTAATTAACACAGGAAACATTTGAAAACTGCAGCACATCATCCTATAACAACATTCATGTGGATCATCACAACAATTTCTTATTTATTATATAAATAAATGCAGAAAGCTTGTGCGTGCATGCGAGCATACACATGCGTGCGTGCATGCGTCTGTGTGTGTGTGTGTGTGTGTGTGTGTGTGTGTGTGTGTGTGTGTGTGCGTGCACCTGCAATGGACATCTGAATGGAAGAATGAAAGAATAACAAAGAGCAAGAAAGAAACAAATTAAGACAATAATAAACTGGACTGAGAGAAAGAAAGAATCTGAAAGAGATAATCAGAAAAAAAATTAAAAAAAAAAAACACACTCAAAAACTCAACAAAGATATAAGAGAAAGAACATGAGGGAAAAAAGAGAGAAATGATACGTCTGACAAAACAGGTTATCCAAAACATGTATATAAGGAAGCAGACACAAGTGAACATTAAATTAGCTTATAAGCTGAGAAAAAAAAAAAAAGAAAAGAAGCAACCACATAATATATATATATATACACACACACAATTTGTTAAGTAGAAAACACCAGTTGATTGAGCAAACAAAACTAGGGTGGAGACATGAAAACAGTTTGTGACATAATCCTCACAAACGACTGCACATTCTGTTGCACCTGCCAAAAAACATTACCTTTATAAACAAGTGATGGAAGAGGTGAGAATAGTGTTTCCAGGAGCAAAAATAAACATAAAAGATTCCTGAGAAGATCTGCGTCTTGTTTGTTATCTTCTGCGGTAAGCAATAATATTTGTGAAGGAGCAACCCGAGCCAGTTTAATTGTTTGTCAAGAAATTGGTAACAGTCTTCATGTCATTTCTGTCTTGTCTGCAGCAGCATTGTCAAAATACTGCCAAGTATCTTTAGTTCGTTTCCAAGTTCTTTACTTTTCTTTATCTGAACCCATATAAATTCTTCTTGTTTCTATATTTTCATTACATATATATATATATATATATATATTTCCTTGTTTTCTGTGCAATTATATATATATATATGTAAACATACATAATATGTGTGTGTGTGTGTGTGTTGTGTGTATATTTCATCATATAGTTTCTTTTGTTTTGTAAAATACAGATTTCTGTTGTTTTAATTTACGTTATATGAATTGTCCTGAGAACAAAAATATGATATTTTATTAATACCTCTTTTGAACAAGGATAATGAAATATTCTAAATAGTTAGGTTTATTTCTGAAATTTGAATACTTTTGTTTAGCCCAAATTTTGATTCTTATTTGCAATTTTAAACAGGCATAATGAAAATATTGCCAAATATATTTCTTAAGTTGTTCCAAACTGATTATATTTTTTACTTCTACCATATTAATTAATATAATTATTTTTTTTTCTACAGAAAGTTGTTGAACTTTTTGAGATATAATGGCAAATAACAAAACATTTGTGAGCCAGTATGCTTCCATTTAAAAACCATTTGTTTCAAAATACTTTCTTTAATTTTTAAAGCACCTTCTTCTTTGCCAAACTATTTTTGTTCTGTCTGAAACTCAAAGTAATAAAACTATTTTCGGCAAAGATTGTTGTTTTTAATCATTCCAGCATATAAAGAACACATAATACATTTTAATAATATGTACATAAGAGAACAGAGAACATTCTGCACTGTCAAGGATTACTGTTATTAAATGACAGCAAAATACCATTCCACAGACACGAAAGAACAAACCACATCCTTTGCTGGGAAAAATCACTGGAATAATAAAGATCACAGTGAGTTCTGTAAGAAGGACTGCTGTGGCTATCAACAGGTTGAAAAATGGCACCTGGAAGAAATGGCACTATGCAAATTTGGAAAAACGGGCACCTTATTTATTTTTCTGTAAAAAAAACCCCTTAAAAGTACTTTTGAAATTACCATTTATTCTTGCAATATTGTTACACACATGTATATTAATATATAGCATCACTCAACCACTTGGTTTTGCTTAACAAAGTACAGTGTTATATCAGAGTTTAATATCACACACACACAATCATGTATATATATATATATATATACCAACACACACATACATAGACGTATTTGATGCTAATATGCATACCACAGTTAAAATATCCTTCAGAATGATATCATTCTGTCAAATCAAACATATCTTACACTATATATATATATATATATTCAGGGGGTTGTTTTTGGTTTACATTTGTTTTGACTGACCGTTTAATTATGAACTATCAACAATTGTTAAAGATGATATTAGCTGTGGTTTATATTGTTTCTGACATCACATCATTATCTCAAATATTATTTGTGCCCTGTTTTTTTTTATGTGTTTTTTATGTGCAATCATGAATTGTTTTTGTAAGCAGGACTTCACCTACCACCAATAACCAAATGTTAGTAAGTAATAATAAAAAAAAAATTCAGGTGCTTTTTTTTCCCAAGTGCCTTTTTTCTGGTGCCATTTTTTCCTTACACCTGTTTTAACTAGATATCTCCCAGACACAATTATACACATAAATACATATACACATATAGAGATACCTACATACACACACACCTACAAAGATACCCATATATACAGTCATACATACAACACACACACACACACACACACACACACACACACTTACATGCCAATCAGAAATAAACAGAGAAATAAAATGAATATTTTTATTCTGTGGAATGTCCTCTAACACAGTAACATTCTAACACTGCTGCCACTAACACATTCTACGAAGTTTCACACGTCACAGCGACACACACTGTCAGAACGAGGCGGGTAAACGAGGTAAAGCGAATTATTTACTTTACAGGGTTTTTGTTTCCTAATCTCTGACAGTTATGACAGAATATAAATAAATAAAGACAACTCACATTTATATTTGTGATTAATAGACTGTTGTAAGGCCAGGAATATTTTTTATATTTTTTTTTATACTGTTTTGTTAGATGACACCGATATTTTTTTTTATTATTATTTAATTTGTTTTTACTCTCTTCATTTTTATTTTTTTATTTCTTACTTTTTTATTTCTTACTTTTTTTACTTTTTTATTTATTTATTTATTTATTTTATTATTTTGATTTTATATTTTTTTCACAGCCAAGAAATTCTGACATATTAAAACTCATGCCAGTTATTTTTCTCTCTTTATTTCATGAAATATCTCAACTTTTGTAACATATTTCTTTCTTTCTCTTAACATTTAGTTTTAACAAAACTTCCTGCATTTATTAATTCAGGTGACTTCTTCTCAAAACTTCCTCACATCCAAACTGTCACCACAGATTTCTTTTTCATCTTTCTGTAATTATACTCTCCCTCAAAAATTAAAATAATAATAATAATTCTCTAAATTCTACATTTATTAATACTGAACTTTCATCGGCTGCCTTCCCTGCTTCGACACCTAACATCTTTCCTGGGCGTTTGCAGACAAATAAATATTTCTAGTGGCAAGAAAGAAATAAAAGAAGTAAATTTTTCCTGTTATTTACTTTCGAGAGATAATGTGTTCCGCATGTCCTTATCTGCTGGATCTGAAGACTCTCTGATAGGAAAACCATTCAGGAACAGATTTAAATTTCACTACCAGCAAAACACATGTTGAGGAAGATGGAGGACACACAAAAGATTTCCCCAAGGAGAGTGAAGACACAGCAGTTATATCAGAGTGGAAACAGCTTGGATGTAGTTTTATATTCATGTATGTTTATGTTTTTTTGGACGGAGTAGTTAATTTTTTTTTTCATTCTTTCTTTTATTTATTTATTTATTATCTTCTTGGTCCTAAGTTGTTGTGTCAAAGTTAACACATGATGTTTACATAACCTTACAACCCTCTGTGTTTGTTGTTTTGTTGTTCTGCACTTGTAAAGTATTTGATATTGTTATTCTTTCTTTTTTCTTTACCAGTGTCTATCAAAATGAATAAGTCAGCTAAATTTTATTTTTTTCATCATTTTGTACCTCTTTTTTTATGGCTTTGTCTGCAATAGGTATGAAAAAAAAAACATGTCTGCCTCACAGAACTTTTAAACTTTCAAATAAACATGTCTGTAAACATCAAGGTGAGACAACTCCAGTATAATTTACAGTGAATGTATTTCAGTTTTACAGTCCTGGTTGACATTATTTATGTGGATAATTGAAACAACAGATACATGCCACCTTCAGAAGTATCAGAGAAAAACACAATTTTTTAAAAATATGTTTTTTTGTTTTAACACCATCTTTTGTTTTTTTTCACTCCTGTCCAATATTTATTTTAATAATTTAGCATTACGTCTATATATTTGTCTTTCAACATGTATCTCAGAACAGCAATTCTCATCTTGGGTGGTAGCACGTCACTGTGATAGTAGGAGAATACAGGGCAACACTAAAATATATATCATTTTATTATGATGTGCAAATGCTTATAACTACCCCACAGAATTGAACATAATTCTGTTATAGCCTGGGCCCCAACCTTAAAAATTAATTGTAATGCAGCAATGAAAAATAAAAGGTTAAGAACCACTGAATAAAAGTTTTTTATATTATTATTATTTTATTTATTTTATTAATTAATTTTATTTTTATTTTTTTATTTTTCAATTTTTATGTCCTTAGGTGCTGTATGAAAATACATTCCATAGATATGTCACCAGAAAAACAAAATAAAAAAATACACTTTTGAAACTAAATGACAGAATACTGAAAATATCATAGAAAGAGCATAAAAACAAGCATAACAGTGGATCGTTCTCTAAAACCGTCATGACTCAGTATATATATATATACACATGAAAGTGATGATAATGCCAGTACCTGTCACACAATTAACAGTGTTTAATTCTCCTACTTCTGAGACAAAGTGCTGGGAACAGGGTGAGTGGAACTGTGAAAACGCTTACAGCCGTGACACCTGAGTTGTAAATCTGCAGAGTGTGTACAAAGAGGTTAATAATTAACACCTGCTGCTTTCTTTGATTTCACCAGCTTTATTTCACCTCTCTTTTCTTTCCCTTCCATCTCTTTTTACAGCCAAGCCAGCCCCATCATCTAAATCAACTCTGCATCAGACAAAGTGTGGGCTTTATCAAAGACAGCTATTATAATGACAAAAGAAAAAGAGATACATTTTGATGTAATGTAACCAAGTTCTCTGATAAACAAGTTAAAATCTTTATCAAAGAGGTGTTTTGTTTTGTTGTGTTTGTTTGTTTGTTGTTGTTGTCTTGCCATTCTGTAAGAAAAGCTTTTTAAGCCTAATATTAGAAGAACGAGGTATTGAAAATGATTTATTGGGTATGTGGAACCTTTGGTGTTAGAATAAATTAGAAATAGACTGTATGATTTATAATAGCTGATTCTGGATGTTACATAGACTAATCTGGTAATAAAAATTCTGTAAGAGAAATCTGAGGTGATCACATCTGAACATGTACATACTTATGAATGCGAAATGTACCTGATAAAAATTAAAAAACAGGTACAAGATTTCATATAAAAAAGATTATCTTCAATTGAAACATATCCAGCTAAAAAAAACCTCATGCAAAGTATCAAATAACAGAATTAATTCTAATATTTTGACACCAGAGTTAGAAATATCTGAAAATGTCCCAGATAAAAGCATTCAGCCAGCCTTTATCATGTTACAATGTAAATTATCTTAATAAGCCTAAGTCATAACTTAAACATTACAAAAAATAAAGCTCAACTCAACTTATATTAAAATATACAATACCTGTGAAACACCAAATAGTACTGACAAATAATAATAATAATAATGATGATGATGATGATGATGATGATGGTGATGAAGATGATGATGATGATAAAAATAATATAAAATTCAGTCACTATGTTTCACTCTGTGTCTGTCTGCCTGTCTATCAATATCTATCTAAAATCTCTCTCTCTCTCTCTCTCTCTCTCTCTCTCTCTCTCTCTCTCTCTCTCTCTATCTATCTATCTCTCCGGCTGTATATCTGGATCCCTTCCTCCCTCCTATCTCCCTTGCAGTCTTCAAATTCCCATCAACTCAAGCAAGACTAAAACATTTAAACTCTGAACGAATGACTAGAAGCGAAATCCAGATTGAAACAACAGAACGGAGGAGAGTATTAACTGATGTTCTGACAGAAGGACTGAAAGACGGCCGCAGTCTGCACTGGATATATCTCTCAGAAGACAAAACATTTCTCAATTGCCAAGAATTGAGTAACACAAGCAAGCAAGTGATTACAAGCCAGTCACACTGTCATACTGTTGTTGGCTCATGCACCAGTGTAGTTGATTACAACGCTTGGACTGGTTCTGGGAGGCAACCAAATCATTTTTCATTGTCTCTGTGTTTCTTGAGGGTTCATTTAATTATTTCGCTGCTGCTGTTGTTGGTTGTTTTGTTTTTATCTCTTCTTTATTGTTTGTGCATTTCTTCTTCTTCTTGTTTTTTGTAGTATTTTTATTATATATTTGTTTTAGTGTGTGTGTGTGTGCATGCAGGCATTTTGTGTCGGTTTTATTTGGGTTTTATAGTATGTTGGTTTTTGCTTATGTTGGCTTTTTTAAAGATTTTATTATATGTATATATATATTAGGGATTGTTGTCATTATTAAATTCAATTGGGGATAGTAACAGTTGTAATAAATCTTATTTATTAAAATTTAGTTTGAAATTATAATTTTTTTGATACTTTATTAATTTTTTAAATTCATTTAAAAAAAAAAAATTATTTAAAGTTTACCCCACCAATTTGGTCTAAGTTTTCAATTTTTAATTATTTTATTACATATTTGTTTCTTTTTCAAATTAGATTTAAAAACCAAATTGAAAATATTTTCCCTAATGTATTAAACACCACTTCCCCCAAAAATAGTAACATAAATTAATTAATTTTTAAATATTAGAATGTACTATAAACATTGATTAAATGGGATTGAGCTAATACAACAATAACAACAACAGCAATAATATTATGGAAAAAACAAGAAAGAAAAAAAGTGATTCTGTTAATAGAAAAAATGGCTGGAGTGAACTAATGTCACTGCTAAATTTAAATGTATTCAGTAAATAAATAAATAGTCTAACACACACACACACACACACAGATACATATATATATATATGAGACAGAAAAACGTATGATGAATGGATATACAAAATGACTGAATTTATCAGTTATATATAGATATATATATATATATATATATTGTTTTGTTTAAAAATATATAAATATTTTTCCACAGATTAAAAATCCCTCTGTCTCTAAACAAAACTTCACCCCAGCTCTGAGACTATCAGCATAATCTGATTTCCAGGATACAATAACTTTTCTTGTTTTCACTACATCGCCTCTTTAATAATCAACTTCATGGATACCAAACCATCATCAACTGTGTCAACTCCCTCACCCTGTTATACAAATAAAATACACCTTCAATGTTGTTACACTTTTCCCACACATAGTGATGTCTAGAAGACATTGTTACAAACACAGTGAAGGAAGAAACATTTTATTAATGAACACATTTAATCCACAGTTATAAAAGGGATTAAACCTGTGTCTTTAAAAGGACCATACAGACATCTAGAAATATTAAATGGTATTACATAAAAGAATCATCCAGGCAGCTACAAAAGTTATATGATATCACATACAAATATTACACAGATAAGACAGGTAACATAATGGGCTAGTCTCTTTTCTTTATTTAGCATCAAATGATTCTCTATATGTGCCTACCCATAGACAACAAAAGATAAACCAGTTGTACATAAAATACATATATTAATGGGGGGTTTTTTTTAAATAAAAAGATTATTAATTCTGTATTACACACACACATACATTTTGCATGCAGACACTTTTGTGAAATGTTCACATATAGTAATTTGGCCTTTTATTTTTTTCTGTATCCTTCAAACCTTTATAATACATCTTGATCTTATGGAAATATTAAAAATGAATAAAAATAACACACACAAACATACACAGAGAAAGAGAGATACAAACAGAGTGACAGACAAACAGATGCACACAGATCAACAGACACAGATACACATACATACATACATACATACATACATAACACATATACACAAATGCATACAAAAACCCAACATACTAAAAAGCAAATAAAACCAGAATTACAACCACTACTACAACCACAAATAAATTTTTTTTTAATAATTAAGTCAAAAGAAATTAAATTATTAGTACACCAAATAAGTCAACTAAGAAATGAATGCTTATAAATATCTCACAACAGAAAAAAATAAAAATAATAATTAATTATTGAATACCAAACACAAAATAATACATCAGCAATATTTTTTTGTAGTTCTTTATATATATATATATATATATATATATAATATATATATATATATATATATATATAAAAAAATTCCAAGTAATCAGCAAAAGTCATTTTTTTAAAACATACATCCATTTTTAAACCAAAACAGTCATGGAAAACAAGGAAATACCATTTATTTGACACATCGTACAAACATTTTCATAAAAAAACTAAGTGAAAACCAAGAAGATAAAAATACAGGAAGAAAAATCAGAACTGTCTAGCAGAGAGCTTACACAAATACAGCTGATGTAATAACAAAAAAATATAAAAATATATTTCCAAAAATTAGTTAAAAAATGATAGTGTAACATAACAAGATATAATAACTAGTGTAACATAACAGATATAATGACTAGTGTAACATAACAGATATAATAACTAGTGTAACATAACAGATACAATGACTAGCGTAACATAACAGATACAATAACTAGTGTAACATAACAGATACAATAACTAGTGTAACGTAACAGATATAATAAATAGTGTAACGTAACAGATATAATAACTAGTGTAATGTAACAGATATAATAACTAGTGTAACGTAACAGATATAATAACTAGTGTAATGTAACAGATATAATGACTTGTGCTGCCAGGTCCATGTGCAAAACTAAGACAACCTTCGTCTTGCCAGAGTTTCTGCCCCATGATGAAATGTTCTGAAAATAAAACAAGACAGTCTCCACCCTAATTGCATAAGCAGAAACAGTAGACTGTGGTGAGTCAGCAGCTGATAAGGGAGATCACTCTGATAAGAGGTTAGTGGCAGAAGTTAAGCTTTTGTCAAAAGGATCTTCATCTTTCTCTGTTATTAAAGGTTATTTATATATTTCAGCCTGGCCTCAAATAGCTGCGCTGTATGTCACATAATGTTACTTGAGCATCGCATTCCTCATCTGTCTAGTTAGTGGGGAAGATTCCTAAATAGCTGACATTTCTTGTGCTAACAGACTGAGAAACAAGTGTGAGTTGAAAAAAAAAAAATATAATAATAATAGTAATAAAAAGAGATAGCAGAACAGTCTAACTGATGAGTGATAATGTTGTTTTTATGTCTGAGAAAAATGTGAAACGTTAAATAGGACGGATTCATTTCAGATAATTCAATAGTTAAAGCTGTTGTAGCTATGGAAAACAGTACTAATAATTCTAATACTAAAAATAAAATTAAAATTAAAATAGAAAAAATGAAAAAAACCCACAATTTCTGGCTTGAGAATAGAACTTGTTTAATTATTATTTATTTTGAATTAGCAAGTGTTGGTGTACATACCTTTTATCTCTACATCCACCAGCATAAAAACACACACACACACACACACACACACACACACACACACACACACACACACACACACACACACACACACACACACACACACACACACACACACACACACACACACACACACACACACACACACACACACACACACACACACACACACACACACACACACACACACACACACACACACACAGACGATTACACCATGCTGACATCATACACAACTGTTATATGATCATAATTAAACATTATAAGGTCTGGAATGGGAAATAACATTTTAAAAGGAAGAAAACAAATCACCTCCATGCTCAACAACAACAGAAACAGCTGCTTTTTTACATATTGCTTATAAACGCAAGGTGCAAGTTCATCAATCTCTTTCAGTTATGGTTGTAAAAGAAATTAGAAAATGAGGCACTTTTCTTTTATGAATCCAGTCTACAGTCATTATAAGCCTTTCCACTTTGTAACCTTTTCTACTCTTGAAAATTCTCAAAACAAAAACCTCGAGTTAAATGAAAACAGAAATGTACTGAGTGTGGACACAAATGGGATTCTTTGAGAATTGTTGTCATATGGAAGGCAACAGGAGCCAACAACAAACCAAAAAAAAAAAAAAAAAAAAAAAAAAAAACACTCAAAAAATCCCAACAAAAAAATTCATGTCAGACATGTTAACAAATAATTTTAAATAAACAGTTTTAATGTTAATCCAAAGCCCACGTTCTCTGTGTCTCAAGTTCTATTTCTTACAGATGACTAAACATGACCAACACACTAAGAAACTTAAGAGTGGAGCAGACATTTAAAACAATGTGAAGAAGAAAACAAATATTTGTATAGTGACATCTTGGAGACTGCTGGGTGTTGTTAGAAGTCTGTGTTATTACAGAAACTACAGGGTTTTAAAAACAGCAGGATATTTTAAAAGCTGCAAGATATTAAACTATAGGGTGTTTATATAAGAAAAGATGCTTGTTGAAATAATACTGCATAAAATGTCATAGCAGTTATATACTGGAAGAAGAAGCTACAGACTGTTGTAGAAGCTATGTGATATTAAAGAAGATACAGACTGTTGTAGAAGCTATGTGATATTAAAGAAGATACAGACTGTTGTAGAAGCTATCTGATATTAAAGAAGATACAGACTGTTGTAGAAGCTATGTGATATTAAAGAAGATACAGACTGTTGTAGAAGCTATGTGATATTAAAGAAGATACAGACTGTTGTAGAAGCTATGTGATATTAAAGAAGATACAGACTGTTGTAGAAGCTATGTGATATTAAAGAAGATACATACTGTTGTAGAAGCTATGTGATATTAAAGAAGATACATACTGTTGTAGAAGCTATCTGATATTAAAGAAGATACAGACTGTTGTAGAAGCTATCTGATATTAAAGAAGATACAGACTGTTGTAGAAGCTATGTGATATTAAAGAAGATACAGACTGTTGTAGAAGCTATCTGATATTAAAGAAGATACAGACTGTTGTAGAAGCTATGTGATATTAAAGAAGATACAGACCGTTGTAGAAGCTATGTGATATTAAAGAAGATACAGACCGTTGTAGAAGCTATGTGATATTAAAGAAGATACAGACTGTTGTAGAAGCTATGTGATATTAAAGAAGATACAGACTGTTGTAGAAGCTATGTGATATTAAAGAAGATACAGACTGTTGTAGAAGCTATGTGATATTAAAGAAGATACAGACTGTTGTAGAAGCTATATATTAAAGAAGATACAGACTGTTGTAGAAGCTATATATTAAAAAAGATACAGACTGTTGTAGAAGCTATGTGATATTAAAGAAGATACAGACTGTTGTAGAAGCTATGTGATATTAAAGAAGATACAGACTGTTGTAGAAGCTATGTGATATTAAAGAAGACACAGACTGTTGTAGAAGCTATATAATATTAAAGAAGATACAGACTGTTTTAGAAGCTATGTGATATTAAAGAAGATACAGACTGTTGTAGAAGCTATATATTAAAGAAGATACAGACTGATGTAGAAGCTATGTGATATTAAAGAAGATACATACTGTTGTAGAAGCTATATATTAAAGAAGATACAGACTGTTTTAAAGAAGATACAGACTGTGATATAAAAGAAGATACAGACTGTTGTAGAAGCTATGTGATATTAAAGAAGATACAGACTGTTGTAGAAGCTATGTGATATTAAAGAAGACACAGACTGTTGTAGAAGCTATATAATATTAAAGAAGATACAGACTGTTTTAGAAGTTATGATATTTATGAAGCTACAGACTGTTTTCAAACTGTGGGTACTATAATATGTTTAGAATATTGATGTAAAAACAATGGAGTAAAAACTACTGTTGAGAAATAAAAGTTTTTTATTTTTATTAAGGATTGCAGGATAAAACTGTCTTAAGGTATCTTACTCAGGTTGAATGGCCCAGTGCAGCTCAGAATTCTCATCTTCACAGAATAAAGGTGATATCCTAAGACAGGAACCAGTCATTTCCTATGTGAACATACATGTACACATATACTATTTCAGAATGCCACACTGTCCAGTGTGCACAATGACCACATTGTAGAGTCTGCCATACCCAGCTGACAGGTAACCCACCCTGTCAAAGCGAAAACATTCTCTCTTTTCACTAAATATGTGACAAAACATGGGAAGCTGACTGCTAAATTTCGCAAGTAATTCTTCAGTCTGTCAGAACTTTTGGTTAAATCTATGTAGTAGTTGTTTCAAACAGCCATAATTTAGGCATAAGCAATCAATCAAATGTTTCTGGTATGTTTTACTGAAATTTTTAAAAAAAACATTTTGCTGGTCAAGCAGTGGCAATGAAAAAAGAAGTTGTAAAGTGAAAGAAAAAAAGAGAGGAACATATGTTGTTAAACGACAGGGAGGTATTTTATGTGAAATGGTAACTAATTGTTTCCAGACAATTGTCATTTTCCCACACTGACCATGGGTCACTTAGCATGAAGCACTGACCAGTTCCAGGTGTTAGAACTTGCTGTGATATGTTTCTAGAAGCAGAAATGGGTGCTTTAGTGTGTGCATGTGTTTGTGTATACGTGACTGCATCTATGTATGTAAAAGATAACAACAAATACATTTTAAAAATCTGTAAATTTCCTTTTTCCAGAAGATGTGAAATCAGAAGATATGGTGTGGTTTTTTTTTTAAATAATCTTTAAAACTCCTACCTATAAAAAAAAAAAAAAAAAAAAAAAAAAAAAAAAAAAAAAAAAGTCTGTAATTTCTTTCACAGATTCAGGAACACTCACTTCAGTATATTCAAACCTAATTTTTTTTTATTTTTTATTTTTTTTTTTTTTTTATATTAACAAATTAGTTTCCTCCTGAAGGCAACATCCACCATAATTAACATACACCACCATCTTTCCACAGCTTGATAATCAGTGCCTGTTATCTGTGTATAATCTTCGTTTAAAAAACTCCCCAGTTCTGTCTATGACACTTAGTAAAGTAATATGTGTATTATTGTTTACTATGGATCCAGATTCAACTGAAAAAAACCGGCACACTTACATCAACGCACTGTTTCAAACAGTGTTCTGTTGTGTGTCAGACTGAACAAGAAATGTAAACATTCCCAACCAAGTTCACTTCTTTATTTACGAGGGTTTTGGGTATGTTTTTTTCACATGAAAAACAAAATTAGTCTGTTTTAAATGCATCATATGTTACCCTGACAACCTGCAGATGTGATCTTAGATGCAATATAAAAAATAAAAGTATATATATATATATGATATATATATATATATATATACACTCACCTATCTAAGATGTCTTAATTTTGTAAATGTAAGTATTTCTTCACATGCACTTGACATGCCTTTGATGATGGACACTTGATCAATTTTAAAGCGACTCTAAGATAAAAGAGAGTTTCTGTTTTCTTTCATTTAGTTTTTTAAAATAAGTAAAACTGTGTGTCAGGTGAATATGATGGTTATCAGTCATCATTCAATCTTTCCTGATAGAGAAAGTCAGTTAGATATACACACATGTAAAGTTAATAAACATATCTTTATGCAATATATATATATATATATATATATATACACACACACACAGTAATGTAGTTAGGAAGGAACTTGTCAACTGCAGCATAATGAGTTTTAATAAGTGTGTGTGTGTGTCTGTGTGTATTCACACACACACACACACACATATATATATACAATCTGTCTGTTGTTTATCTTTGGTATTATAAAAAAAGATCCACACACACACACACACACACACACACACACACACACACACACACACACACATGCACACACATATACAGCTACTCTGTTCTAAAATGTATTTTATGTGTTTTGTTTTTGTATGTGCATGCAGGTGCATGCAAAGATTTATAATACCAAAGATAGACAACAGACAGATTGTTTATATATATATATATATATATATAGATGTGAAAGACACACACTTACACACTTACTAAAATTCAGTACATTGACAAGTAGCTTAACAACTACATTATTATGATTCTGGCTAATCCATTAACCTTCCTAATCACTACCCTGCAGAAGTCCATTTCTGCAACTGGATCTCATTTAATTACAGTGGACAACAGTGGACACTCTGGTTGTCAGCAGATGGTCAGCTAGGACCTGGCAAGTTTCCTTGTGAAGGGTCAACTGACCTGGTCTGGGGTCAGAACCCCACTGATGACCTTACAAACAAACTATAACCAGCGGAGACAAAATGTTCAGATTAATGGGTCTTTAAATGGACATTTGAGAATTAAGATAGAAATTGGTTGAAAACAAGAAATGATGTGCAAGATAATAAAAACTAAATACATTTTAAAGATAAAAGGTTTTTTTTATTATTATTATTATTGTTTAAAAAGTTATCAATTTTATTTTATTATTAAATTTGTCATGTTTTAAAAATTCGATACAAGTAGTCAAAAATAAATGTTTAGGTTAATCAATTAGACGCACACACAGACAAACACACAGACAAACACACACACACACACACAAAAACACACATACATAGATGTATATATATCAAAACATTAGAATGGAAATTGAAGAAAACAAAATAAAAAACTGTACAAGGTTTGTTTTATTCTTTCACAGATAAAATAAATGACTTAACTGAACAAGGTTTAAGAAGACTGAAATTAATTGATGTCATCTGAGACACAAACTTAGATCTATCAGAATTTAACTTTTCAACACTATTTTATTTCCTTTGGTAGTTTAAACTTAAAAGAAATTTTTTAAAAATATGTATAAAAAAGAAGAAAAGCATGAGAAAAGACAAGACAAAGAAAAGAAAGAAAAAAAATTAAAAAAAAAGAAAAAAGGAGAAGAAAAAGAAAAAAAACCCCTTGTATTTCTAATACTTAAGGTTACAGTAACTTCTCCATTTTTAAAGACGTTTTGAAAAAGAGTGTTCAAATACACTGTAGAAAGTATATTTAATCAAACTTCAGCTGATATATTATACATTTATTTCTAAGACATTTTAAGAATATTATTACTTTAAAAAACTGAAGAAAAAAAGCATTAGATTAAATAAAGTTAATCAAATTTCCTATTATGATACAATACAAATAAATTTTTGAATTTTAAAAAACATTTTTATAGGTCTTATATTACATGTAAATTAATTAAAGAAAATAGCTATTTTAACTAGTTTCAAACACAGTGAATGTATATTTCTGATATAAACAGTGAAAAGAAGAAATGGGCCAGAAGAAGAAAGAAGTGCACAAAGAATGTAATTATAATCCAAGTAACAACGACAGAACCATGTGCATTATTAATATCTTCCTTGGGTAAATTAAATAAATATGAGTGCCCCAAGATACTAAAACAAAAGATTTTTTTCTTCTTCTTCTAACAAACGGTTCAATTTTTTTCCCCTCCCTCAATGATTGGTTGGACAGACGACAGCAATCAAGAGATTTAGCCAAATCTTCCTGTGAGACAAGGAAACAATGCGAAATCCACAGAGATTATTACAAATTGACTTCTAGCCCTGTACATGCTCCCAAGCATCTCTCGTTGTCAGTAATTAACCAATTTTCTTTTTAAAAAAAAGAAAGAAAAGAACAATATTAGCCACTCTGTTTGGTGTCCATGCCATCTCGGTTGAGGAGACTGCAAAATAAACTGCAAGCAATTGCTGTAATCTCGCTGCCTGCCTTCGAGACAGGAACTGCTCAGTTTAAGCCAATAAACGTTGTCCCATGGGACGCAGTGTTGAAGATTCGATCTCCCCTGCTTGCAGGGATGAACATATGTCCTGGGACGTGCCTCTAAAGGGTGTATTCGTGACAGGGGTGTGTGCATACGCAGGGTGTAACCATGTCGGGGACAGGCTTCCAGAGGGGTGTAAGGTGATGGCGTTTCATGTGCATGCCTGCTACTGACCACTTAATGAAATTATCTCCAGTCCAAGGAAAACATTTGAGAGTCTCCGAGGTACACTGCTGATGATGATGTATCACAAGTTGTTGGGGCTAATTTATCAATCAGTGCCCTTCCTGCGTCTCTAAGTGATGATATCTGCCATTGTCCTTGTATTAAAGGCCAATCAAATTACCTTCATTTGACTCCATTGTCAATTTGCCCACTCACTTCACGTAAAGGGATATCTAGTTTATTACCTTCTTTTTTTTTCTTTCTTTCTTCAAAATATTAATTAGAAAAAAATATTCAAAAGCTTTTTCTTCTTTTTTTCTAGGACCAAAGGCAAATAAAGAAATTAAATTAAATTTCTGGTGTTAATGATTGGAATGGATCTTTGTTTCAAAGAACGATGGTTTAGAACAAAAAGAAATTAATTTTAAAGTGTCATGCAGTGATTGATTTGAAAAAGATTTTCATGTTTTGCATTTTTAAAACTAACAGCTGAAGTGGTTTCTTACTGCTAAATTATTTAGTGTTACAGAAAACAATTATAATAAACACATATAAAATATAATTTAAAGCAAAAGAAATTATGCAAGATGCTATTTAAAAGAGAAACATGTGTGTAACAAAATATATCTCGATAACAGCTATAAATAAAACAATTTTGTTTTTAAAAATAGTGAAATAGAAACAATAATGTTTGCACACAAATACTTTAAAGGAAAAGTATTCTCAAAAAGATTAAAAATATATTTATCACAGATATATTTAAAAAATAATAAAAACAGAATTTGCAATAGAAAACAAAATGCAATTTAAAGCAGGTAAATTTCAATATAAAATAATTTAATTTTTATTGTGGTTTACACATTTTATATATACTGATAAAGATCATTATACACATGGTGAACATGACAAGGTAATTTTTTTTCATGTTTTTAAAATCAAAATTTTAAACCATATTTCTAAAATACCCTAATTAGTCATTTAATAAAATAAAATAAAATAATAATAATAATAAAACCCCAAGCAATTAGTCATTTAATTAAAACCGCGACGAAACTAAAAAAAAAGGCAACAACTTAGTCTAAGAGAAACAATATTTTACAAAAATTGTTCTCATCAAATTTACAAATTACTGTGATTCCTTGAACAGTGTTTTTAAATGGGACTAAAAGTTTCTTTGTGAGTTAATTTGCTTGAGAAACAAACAAATCGGAATGAAGAGTCTATACGCTGTGGCTCCTAAACTGCTGCTCTAATCCACATGTCATAAGGCATGAGATGACAAGAAATGGAGGAAACACATTTTCTGAGCAAACATCCCAGCCCACGCTGTTTTTCACTCGGAGAGAGACTTTTCTCATGTCCTTTACCAGGACGATGATAAATTTCTGCTGGTGGGTGACATTAAACATGATTTTATTGACAAAATGTTGGCAATGAAGCCAAAAATGCCAGCTTTGACCTTTGTTGTTTGTTTTTTGTTGGTCCTTCTTTGTTGTGTGGAAAGAGCCGAAATGATGTGTGAGATAAAAACATTTAATTTGTTTGTGACGAATGCTGCTACAGTTGTAACAAAATATTTACTGTGCAGATTTTTGGTATCTAGTGGTGTATATTTATAGAGAGCTGTCGTAACTGAATATTAATTGTAGAGATTTTACATAACTGTCTAGTGTATGCAGTTTGTAATTGAACATTAAAAATTAATAGTCATTAGCTTACATATCGTTTTGGTGAATGCATCAAAACTGAATATTAACTGTAAAACATTTTCATGTACTTCTGGGATAGATTTTTAGAGTCTTCTAACTGCAATTAAATAGTTGGTATCAATATTTTTGTCATATACATTTGGTATATATATTTTCAGAGCAGTCATAGGAACACAGGGATATTTTATACAAAGGGACTGATTTCCCTGAGATTATCCAGAGATTAAAAACAGAAGTACTGGTATCTTCTTGCTTTGTCCATATGTACCCAACAGTTTGGCCCAAATTTGGGAAGGGAGCTGCACCATTTCCACCATGAGTTGTACAAGTTAGTCACAGATATAAACAATATCTACTGGTATATACATTTTCAGTTTAATCCCCTTCAGGCAAAGCTGAACAAGCTGAATGTAAATATTTAACTATATTCAGATTTAATCTTTCAACACAAAAACAAAATTGTTTAAAAAAAAATTTAAAATGTTTATGGACAAATAATTACCGACTTGCATATAACAAGTTTTCTGAACCAAATTAAAAACAAACATGAATTTTGTTTCTCCAACTGGCAATGGTGATTTATTATGTCTTTCTTTTTATATTAAAACAGTCCTCGAAGTCTGATATACTAACTGTTACTGCATAAATAGAAGTAGCAGACTGTTTATAAAAGATTATGTTCAAATGAAATATATCCAGCTAAAAGCAACCCCACAAAAATCATCAAATAACAAGCTCTATTGTAGTATTCTAGACATTAGTTAGAAACAGCAGCAAGTGCTACAAATAAATACATAAACCAAATCTTCAGCATTGTACTGTAAAATGCCATTAAAAAAAAAGAAAAAAGTAATATTAAAAAAGCCATTACCTATACCTTATGATTTACACAGTGCCACAGTGAACAACTCCTCAAGCTAGTGCTAAATTTGTGAAATGCTATAGTCTGTCTGTCTGTCTCTCTGTTATTTCTGTTTTACTTAAACAGACAGTTATAACTTTGTATTTGTCATTACGTAATAAAACAGTCTAACTGTAATAAAAAAAAAATGTTTAATTTAAAAAAAAATTTTAATAAAAATTAAATCCAAACTAACATAATCTGTATTCCACCATTCACCAATTATGAGTTACGTTTTTATCCATAGTTTAAAGCATAAAATTATATACTGTAAAAACTTAAAACACACACACACACACACACACACACACACACAACATCAAATAAACACACACATGGGGGCCATATCAAATAAAATATAAAAATCAAAGAACAGGGATATGTTTTACTAAGTAGTGAAACAAACAACAAATCCTGATTCCAAGATAGGTATGCATATACACACATATATACATACTGTTGATATAAAGTGCCGCAATACAGTAAAGTGCCGCAAACAACACGTATGTACAAGAACACCACCAAGACATGTTACAAGTGGAGATCAGGGTAACGTCACCACTGTGAAGGCAGCTGTATTTGTCAGGGGGTCAGGGGTCATGTGAAAACAACAGCACTGTTAATCCCTACAAATCTGTGTTCAAACACTCACTGACATTTCTCAATGATCAAACTTGTCATGATTAAAGGCAAAACGATACCGGAAAAAAAAAAAAAAACACCATTGTTTTAAAATCGTTATTTTGTTTTGTATCTTGTTTCAGACAACATTATGATAATAAATTAATTTTCTATAGTGTAGTCTGTTGGAAGGACAGAGAAAAGAAATGTTTTATTTATCAGTTCTCTCAACACTACTGTTATATGATTTTATATGTATGGTTAAGGATTGTTCAGATAAGACAAAATTATGTCTGCACAGATAATGAAAGGAAACTCACTGCCATTATCAAATGAGCTACTCTTGCATTTCATTAGCAGCAAATGAACTTTAACATCCACCTTCCCACAGATTGGAAAAAGTATACAAAATGATAAACTAATCTAGCTAAACAGAAGAATTACTGAGAAAACAGGTTGTAGATACAAAATATTTGGTTAATTCTGACATAGTAAAATTTTCTTTATGATATGCATATATCAACTTTTTCAGAGATATGATAGGGTATATCAGGAACTTTTGATACAAATGTAGAGTGATTTTTTTTTCTTGCAGTTTCTTAAAACAGTTTGAAAGCAAAAAGTGGTTAAGGACCATGGTGTGTGTATTCATATAATTATATATCATAAAGACATTTAATTGTAAGATAAGATTCCCTTGGGTATCAAGAGAACCTTATTTATATCGTAATCATTCTAAACCATTTTGGAAGCAGTAACTTTTAGAAACAAATACAGTGACACTTTTAACAGGCTAAAAAAGTAAAAGAAGTTATTTAAGAATTTGTGTTTTAGTCAATTCCAGTATGATCAAGTTTTAGATCTTTTTTTTCTACTAATAAAATAAAATGGCTCAAAAAAAAAAAGCAAAAAAAATTAAAGAAATACATAAAAACAAAAACCATTTATACCACATTTTTTCTATCCAAAATATGTTTCAAAACTTCTCTATTTTAATATTAAATAAAATAAAATCATATCTTAAATATTCTTTTTCTATCATTATTTCACACAGATAATATTACATTTAAAAACTGTCATTCATTGCAGGGTACAAACACAGTATTTTAAGTAATAGAAAAAAATTGTAAAAAACAAAATCAAATATGAAACCATTTACAACAGTCTTTTTCCATCACTGTTTTACAAAGATATCCTTCAAAATCTCATTTATTTTAGCTTGTTAAAAATATATAATAAAAAGATAAATAAATACAATTTATACTGTATGTTTTCCATCATTTTTTTACAAAGACGTATTTCAAATGTCATTTCATAGGTTGTTTAAAAAGAACATATAATAATAATAAAAAAACCACAATGATTTTAAAAGCTAACATGAAACCACTTACAAATTATTCTTTTACAACATAATTCTAAAAAAAAATATATTTCAAATATCACATTTTACAAGTGCTTATTTAAAAAGAAAATATTTTACTAAAATAATAATAATAAAAACATCTAATGGTTTATATGTTAAACATAATCATTATTACTATCTTCACTTTTTTTCTTTTCTTTTTCTTATCATTATTTTATAAAACATGTATTTCAAAACTATCCGACTTCTTAGTTCAGTGAAGGAAATGGGCAAAAATGAAAATGTTAAAGAAAACTGACAGACATGAAAAAAACTGCTATTGAAACTGATTAGGCTGGCCAAACTAACTGACAACATGCAATTTGCCTGTGACAGCAAAGTGTTTGGGCAAGAACTGACAATTTATGGGCACTGCACGATTGATGGGAGTTTTCATGATAAATACAGGTTTCATAATGTGTGCCAAGAAAAGCTTGTTTGTCTTTTTTTGTCCTGTTTTTTTTTGATATTTTTATTTTTTTTGTCTTTTTTAATATAAAAAATGTTGGAGGCAGATAGGATCAGAGAGTGGAAGAAATATATTATCCAGAGTTAAAAGAAGGTTTTGTTTGTTAAATTGAACTTGTTTTGCTTGAAAGAAATTAGTGGGATTACATGTGTGTGAATGAAACTGCAGATTTATTTTACATATATTTACATACATACATACATACATGTGTATTTTATATTATGTACATGCATACATATATGTTGTCTGTATGTGTCTAAATGTGTAGATATATACAACTTTGTTGCAGATGAGAGTGAATGTAGTTACAAACACACTTCTAATTAGGAATGAAGTCAAATTATATAATATACTCAAACTTGCCATCACACACACACACACACACACACACACACACACACACTTAACTTATATACCAGCATATCCACACACAACCATAAAAGAAAGGAAATAAAATAAAACTTACAGTTTTTCCAGTAGTTGTGATGTGGCTTCTGTTCTGAAAGGATCCTTGACTTCAACTTCTTTTATCTTTCTTGCTAACTCTCTCACATGTCGAGACAGTTTATTGTACCTTTAAATAAATAAATAAAAAAATAAAAAAAAAAAAAAAAAAAATAAAATAAATAAATAAACAAACACATACACACCATAATGCTGACAAGACAGGATCAACAGCCTATAAAAAAATTATATGAATTTAAAATTTTAGATTAGTCTTTACCTGAACTTCTGAGTCTCATGTTTCTAGATCTTCATTTGGTTTATAAAACATTATGATGTATCTTGATTCTAAGCAACAGATACAAAAAAACAAAACAACCAAAGCTGCATCTGTAATTACTCTTAATGTGAATCAAAAGTTGAAGAAATTGAAAACAAAAGAAAAAATACTGAAAAATCAACTAAATTAGAATCAGCTAGTTTGCATTTAATAACAACAAATATGTTTATATTTCAAGCATTCTAATACTGTGAGGTGACATCATGAATTTCTTGTTGCTTCTTGAGCTACTGAAAAAATGATGGATGACAAGAAACTACTAAAACTCTAGAGCATCATAGGTGACAAGACAGATACAAAGGCATAGTACAGACAGATAAACAGATACACACACTAAAATTTTGAAACATTTATGAAAAGGAATTTTCTTATCCAGGCACTGATCTATAAAAATAAATATAAAAAAAACTTTTAAAAACAAAAAAGTTAAATTAATCAACCTAAAACCTGATCCTGCCCATTTGTTTGTAATTTTACTGGAAAAGTTAAATAAATAAAATAAACAGTTAACATGTAAAACATGTACCAATGCACTCAGAATTACTGTGTATTCTTACTCACACAGAATTAAGGTAAAATAAAAGTCTATTACAGTGAATTCACCAGAACAATAAAACCTGCAGATTTAATTTAAATTTAAATGAGAAACTATATTTTGGTATAAATTCAATTATATTTTATTGAAATAGATGGACAGTTTTTATTTTATTAATACCAGTGTTATTAGGAATGATTTATTTAAATTTAAATTTAACTTAATTTAATTATTTTATTTTATTATTTTAAAGATCTCCATTTATCCTGTTATCTCTGTTTCTCTGACCATTTTTTAATTTTTTGTTGGATTTATTAGTTATTATTTTAAAGTTTATTTTGTAATTATATTTCTGTTTGTTTATTTAAAGATGATTTGGATTTCTTTCATATATATATATGTTTTCTTATTTTCCCCTTTCCTTTTTTTTTTTTGATCAAAATATAGGAAATCTTCCAAGGTTGTGTTTTATCCAATCTAAATCTTTATAGATTTTTGTTCATTTGTAATTTGCCAATTGCAGTCATGCCAAATTGTCTCATCTTCAAAGTAAGCTCTAATGTGTACACAAAACATGCTTCACTGTGTCAATTAGGCTTCTTATATTAATTTTTTATTTTATTATTATTAATTTTTTAATGACAGTTCTTGGTTTCTGCTTTATTGTTTTTATTTTTATTTTTATTTTTTTGGTGGGGAGAGCATTTCTAGTTATGTTGTTTCTTGGGTTTTTTTTAATGTAATGATTTATTTAGAATGAGATTTTTAAAATTAATGCTGCTCTTTGTATGCCTCTCCTACAATGAAAAGGACTGATTCTGAAAGTTAATGGATGAGCTATATAGCCAGATTATAGACAGAAAGAGAGGAAAAAAACTTACACATTTATGTATCAACATATGTAATTCATGTTAATTAACTTACTTCCGTTGCTTTACATAAACACTCTACACATAAATCACTTTAAAACCACAAGTAGGAGCTGCTGTGTCTAACGTATTAACAAAATAATTCTCAGCGATGAAATATTACAAATTTCTTCTAATACATCACAAGTTCTAGACTGAAGCTATTGCTGTGCTCAAAACTTTCTAAGTATAAATTGCTAAACAGATTATAACAGTAGAGTGAATAATGTTTTTTTATTTATTAAAAATAACTACAATAGTTCTAGAAAATGAAAGCCTAAAACCATGATTTTAGCATCAATATACATTTTTATTTATTGTTTTAAATATGATATCTGCTAATTTTCTCTTGAAAACTTCTGTTTCTTTTTCTTTTTTCTTTTTTTTTTTTTCTTTTTTTTGTGACTACCTCAAATTAGAAAGGTATGTGCTAGTGTTTGGGAAAGTTACACTAACATGAAGTCACCACATATATTTGGTTTACCACAAAAATACTTCTTAAGATGACTCACTCTAGCTTCATCATTTCTCTTGCCCCATACTGTTCAAGGGCAGATCCATTTCTTGGGGGTGACGTCAGTTCTCACCCCAGAAACACAACTGTCTGATACTTTAATTATATTGATAACATTAAGACAAGGTAATCATAATTAAATTTTATTACTGTGATATGGGCAGATCCAGACAAAAATCCAGTGATCTTCAAATAATTTTTCCAAATTAATACTAAGATGAGGCTCTATTATGCTAAATTGTCTTTGCATTCACAATGCAACAATGACAAAAGATTTTAATATGCATGTACAATCTGGAGATAATGTAGATTTTTATATAAAAAAATACAGTCTCCAGAACACATTAATAAACATTATAAACGTATAGCAATGTGTACTGCATTATATCACTAAGCTAAGTATGTAGAATGATCTATGTGGCAATGTTAAATGTATTTAATGTCATTCAGTAATAATAATAATAATAATAATAATAATAATAATAATAATAATAATAATAATAATAATAATAATAATAATAGTAATAGTAATAATAATAATCATCATCATCATCCTAAAGAAAACTAATTTACACAAGTTTATATTACATTATATTTGTTGGATAATGATAAAACAAATACATGGTTAACAAGACAAACTCAGTAAATAATCTAGGCTTAATATACAGACATCTCCAAACTTTATCAGTAATGGTAATCTTTCATACAAAACTTATTTTTTTATGCAGGTAATTATTAGATGAAAATGTATGCATATAATCTGATATGTATATAAACCAAAGATGAAATACATGGCAACAAAACAAAGAACTAATCATTTACATTTATCTGAATTACACTGTGGGGTGTATCATGTGAGATTAAATCAGTCAGATGATACAGGAACAGCCACAGAGAAAACATCACAGGAAAATCTGTGGACATTTTCCAACAGAAAAATTGGTATTAACATATATGTGGATGGTAATTCTATATAATGTTGTAAAAGAAATTTATACACACTTACACATACACAAACTAACATTAATGAATGAAATTTGTATGTATGGTACAAATGTGGCTTTCAGTGAATGACATCAATAAATAATAAACTGTTGAGTTTCCTTTATACATACATACATACATACATACACACAAAGTTGTTGATAAAAATGATTTTACTCCATTTCATTGAATCACCTCTGTAATTTTGTACT
Organism: Chrysomallon squamiferum; assembly: GCA_012295275.1. Classification (NCBI taxonomy): domain Eukaryota; kingdom Metazoa; phylum Mollusca; class Gastropoda; order Neomphalida; family Peltospiridae; genus Chrysomallon; species Chrysomallon squamiferum. The sequence goes on along the minus strand of CM022672.1, from coordinate 3,171,050 downwards.
CCCAGTAATTTACCAAATGTACCCACCGTATCAGAATATATTATAATATAAATATAAATTATTATTATTATTATTATTATTATTATAATTTTCAGTTAAGTTACACCCTTCCAAATGAATTCACCAAAATCTAGATCAGTCTCAAACATTTTCATAATTATTATTTGTTGGTAATAAACTGAGAATGGTAGTATGTGTGTGTGCATGTATTCTTTTTGCATGTGTGTCTGTGTGTGCATGTGTGTGTGATTGCGAATGCTTTTCACAACTTGGAAAATTAAACTGCAGCATTTTTGAATACTTTGTAACAGTTTTCTGTCTGTATAAAACTGTTCAAGATAGAATATAAATATAAATTGTTATATGTAGCTTTTTACAGTTAGAAATATCAGTTTATAATGACTTAGATGAAATGTCAAGCAGGAATATATATATTCGTACCAGTAGATGTAATTATCATAAAGATCTATTTTGTTAATTATTATTATACAGTCAGCCCCCTGTTTTATGATAGTTCACTTTGTGACAATTGAGACTTACAGTGGTTTTGAAATTAGGAAGAAACAGTAAAATACATGTTTAAAATAAAATTAAAATTACACTTTTGAGTGAAAATGCAGCCATAAACAATGAATGTAATCAACCGTAACAGCAACACTTAGGCTCTGCAAACATTTTCTTGCACTTGCTAATGCTCTAACTGAAAAGTATAACACAACTCTAATAACAGTTTCAACAACAACATGAGGGACAACAAGAACAGTAATAGAAATATGTTCATCTTCTATTAAAATACAATTGTGAGGCGATGGGCTGCCTTAATTCTCAGTTGTTTGTGACTTATCAGCATTTAATGGTCAAAATAAATTTAATTTATCTAAAAGAAAAAAGAAAAAAGATAATGACGGGGAACGTAGTGCCTTTGTTAGGAAGAATTTAAATGATGCATTAGCTCCCTCTTATCAAAGTCTTAAAAAAAGAAAAGAAAGGCACATCAAATGACTCTTGATTCCTTGTTGAACAAGGCAGCCAGGTTTTCAGATCCTACTGTATCTTAATGATAATCCAGATGATTCACAGATAACCTTCAGCCAGACCCCTCATTCAAGGGGTAAGCTTCAGCTAGACCCATCTTGGCAACAGTAAAGTCACACCCAGTAATACTGCTGACTCATGCCAGGAGTGGTGTTATTTAACTGTAGCTAGCTTTCAGACACACACTTCTCTACCCTGACAACATTTACACTGTATTCATGTAATAATTAACTATTAATTGTCATTTTATGTCAATTTTATATAAAACTTAATATTTTATATTAATTTTAATCGCACGAAACACATATTGACATAGCTTCATTAACTAAAAACAATATATTTTGGTACATGGAATGTATCACCTGTTTACATTTTATAAATTATAAATCAGGGTTGGATGTAATATATATATATTATATATATATATTTTTATAATAACATCAATAGGCTAGACTACACAAATACTGTATACCATTTTTAGTGAGGAAATATGAAATCTGAACATTTTGACAGTGGTGTGCATTTCAAGCATTTAAAAAAAAAAAAAAAAAAAAAAAAATGTAGTAGAATATTTTAACATTATAACAATAATTTTTATTAATATATTTCATTAATTACAATATTAACACATCAAATAATAATGCATTTAGAATGCTCTGTGGCAGAATACAGCTTTGCAAATTATGGTATGTTGTAGAAAAAAAAAGTAATTGACAAAATCAAAATGTCTTGTGAATTTTGGGGGAGAGAGGTTTTATTTTGTTGATGGTTTTGATCCTACAAAATTCACTTTTTAGGCCAAACATTTATATAATAACTAGAGGATTATCGTAATTTTTGTTATTTTTTAAATGTATGATACTACGAGTATGAATATTATACTTTCACTTTGCATACTAACTTCGCATAGTCTTCCCTTCGCTGTATATGGTATTTCTTCATAATCTTCACCTCGTGGAGATTGTTGTCGATTTCCCATGATATAAAATCTACTTTCTTTAATAATTTCTTTTCGTGAAATTTCAGTCTTCGAACCATGATTACAATTTATGAACATGTGCTATTTGTAAACAGGAAGTTGTTGATTCGATGGCAAGAGAAAAAATTACATCAAGGGAGATAAATCACCATTCCGGTCTCTCTCCTTGGTTTTTATTCTTTGTTTGTGAAAGGTCAATCTTTAGTAGCACGAAAGCAGAATATAAAATATAAAAAAAATGTTTTTAATAGGACATCAACAATTATAAAAATGTTACAAATGAATGTATTCAGTCTCCAAATTACGATAAATTTTGTAAATGCATAATAATAGTAAAATTTATATGATCGTTATTTAATGTGGTAGCTATGTCACTGATGACATAATTATTAGCTTTTTAAGCGAAACGTGTTACGTGATATTCTGCTTACAGAGATAATTCCAGATTTGCTTTGAAATTAAGTTGTATTCTTATTCAAACGAATTTCGGTATAAAAATAATTACAGCATTTTCACCAAAACAAATTTGCGTCCGCCAGAACGACCGTCAAATGTTACTTTATTGAATGTCAAATCCTAATTTGTACCGAACAACGTACGTGAGCGAAAACGTATTTCCAAGCTTGAAAAGGCTGAATCTAATTTTAAAAATATTAATGTATGGCAGGTCTACAAGAAAATAAATTACTAATTTTATGAGAAACCTACTGACATGATTGTAAAATAAATAGAAAACATACATATCAGTGTATGTTCAAAACAATGAATTTATTTTTCATTTACATTTTGAAGAAGGAATTAATAAGCTGGCAGGGAATAACTGAAAATATTTTTGACATTAAAATTTGTACAGTGATAAAAAGCAGCTATACAGTGTAACTATTTTCTATATCATGTACAAGTCAGCTTATTCATTGTTGGCTTTGATGTTCTAGTAGTTTTTATTTATTTATTTATTTTTTTTTAAGTGTGTGTCCTTGTCTGTCACTTTCGTTGATGATGTATCTGCATGCTCTCTCTCTCTCTCTCTCTCTCTCTCTCTCTCTCTCTCTCTCTCTCTCTCTCTCTCTCTCTCTCCTTGGCTCGAACGAACATACAAAACACTTAGATATAAAAATGTTATCTTTAATCTACGCATGGTTTCAGTTGAAGAAAATTTAAAAACAAGTATTAAAATGTATTATTATTATTATTAATTAATTAATTAATTAACATATTTGTTTAAGATATTTCTTAAATTTTTATCGCAAAAAATACACAACAAAAAAAAAAAAAAAAAAAAGAGAGAAAAAAGAAAATTAAGCGCCTATGATTGTTATTACACCTTTGTTGAAATTGTCCGAACTTTTTTCCCACGAAAGATCAACGCCTGCACGTGCATCAATACAACCAAACACACCAAGCATGGTTCGCTTTAAATGACGGAGACCTTGTAACGGTCTAGGCAAAGACAAACACCCGTGAAAAGAAGTGAATTAAACGAAAGAAGCTTATTATTTAACCTGATCGATAAAGTTATGTCGTAAAATTGATTTACAGCCTTTTAAAGGTATCGTTGAATGGAAAAATTTCCCTTTAATGTTTCAGTAATTATTAATCTCCCATATATCAACCGATATCGAATTTTATATTTATGTTTAATCTTCTTTCGTATATTTAAATAAAAAATAAACATATATTTAAATTTAAGGAGTAAAATTCAAAAAAGAAAAAATAATTAAAAAAAGAAGAAGACTAAAATAAAATAATATAATAAAAAGGAAAGAAAAACTGATTGTAAGAACGTATGCATGCTTCATTTTATTGCCATACAGAACAAATACATATTTACAGTTAAACTGCTGACGTACAGTTTTGTTTATCTATCTATCTATCTATCTATCTATCTATCTATCTATCTATCTATCTATCTATCTATCTATCCATAATATAAAATATTGTATAAAAAATTTATCTGCTTAAATTACCTGACGGGTTTTGGAGCTAATTTAGTTTATCCTAAAATAATTGTACAGTTGCTTCAGTTTCTTTTTACCCCACATCACACTGCCATTTGTTTTCCGTTTCTGTGTGTCATTTATTTAATATAAAATATGTGTGAAGGAGCACGATCATATTATTCGTAAAAAAGTGGAAAAGAGATATCGTAAAAGCTTTACTGAATATATTGTATATAATACATACAAATATGACAAGGAATGTTCATACTTATTATGTAAGCACACACTTATTTAATCCACATCTTTTAAAATAAGAATTCGAAAAAATAAAACAGTTCATTCGTGATTCCAACAACAACAGCTGTCAAAAGTATTAATGGGGCGAATAAAGTATTAATCCGGTAAACAAAACTTTAACTTCATGACTTTAGCTTTGTGACGTGAACGTTATAAATCATCACGTGATACCATGAAACATGACGTTGCGGTAATTGATACGGTGTCTGTGTACAAGTGCAGTTCGTTACGTAATTCGCTGATTAATGAGCATTCTGATTAATACACCCTGCCACTTCAGTAAAAATCAGTCCAGTTTTTAAATCTAGGGTCATCTGCAACCAACAGTCCGGCTATTAATCAGTTTGTAGATCAGGGACTGCATAATTCATCAACATGCTTGTTATATATACGTTGATCATCAAACAGGCCTATTGTGTAAAAACCTCATGGGCTTGTCTATTGTCATTTGAATATACGTAATTTATACAGATTTGGTAATCATATTTTCAAAGGAATTATTGTAATTTATTTATTTATTTATTTATTTATTTATTTATTGTGTCGTTGTGTTTCTTCTTCTTGTAAGCATGTTGGAATTCTGTATCAAGTTAACAGGAAAAATGTAGAGACAGACACTTGAAATATCCACTCGAAGGATTTTGGCTAGAACGGACAACAACGGAAAAGGCTGTGAATGGCTTATCTGTGAAACATATTACAGAGATAGATAATCACTTAAGTTAAATGTTGTGTCCGCTGAATTATTATTATTATTTCACACACACACACACACACATGCAGAGGGAGAGACAACACATACATATACATGCAGAGAGAGAGAGAGAGAGAGAGAGAGAGAGAGAGAGAGAGAGAGAGAGAGAGAGAGAGAGAGAGAGAGAGAGAGTGTAAAATAATAGAGAGAGAAAAACATGCAGACGTGCTGATACATTATCAAATAAAAGAAGGCGAGAATGAACGAAAAACATAAAAATGAATTAAACAAGATGAACTGAGTGAAATACATTGACTGGCATATACTATACGAATACAGCTTTATACTCTGAGAAACAAAGAGGAAGAAAAAGACAATCTTCTTGAGCAGAAGATAATGAAGAAAAGATAAAGAAGAAACATAATAACTTTATTTATCAAGATTATTAACCTTTGTCTAGACGTATTGAAAAAAAAAAAAAAATGAATGAAAATTGTTAAACTGAATTTAAAAAATAACGAAATCAGGTAAGAAAAAAAAATAAAAAAGTAATTCGAAAATATATGAAAGTTATTTAGTCTACTCAGTATTCGTACCACCAAAGTACATTTCAAGGTGAAAGGTTGCTTGTATTTATATTAAATGTGGGCTAACAGTCTCGGCCAGGAATGAAAACGTACGCCTATACTAATAGTGCGTTTCAGGGGAAAAAAACACACTAATAATCATTTTCCTATTTAAATGCAATTAAAGACGAAAATAGCTAAATCTTTTTGACTGTTATGTATTCCAGGCAAACAAGGCAACAATGCTACGTTAGGTATTAAAACGCAAATTCTGATCGCCGTAAGTGAACAACCGCATCTAAATCACTTTATTTAAATAACAGTGGCGATTAATTTTTCGGTTAACGATCTCTCGAATGTAACTGAATGATCGCCACGACGCTGTGGAGAAAAGCAGAGTGACGTGTTGGCTTTTTGCTCGCCCGTGTTGTAAATTGACGGGTGCGGATACGCCATACTTCTCAGCTAATGAGCTAGAAAACTCAAAGAAAAGAAAGAAACGGTTTATTTCGTTCTATTTACTAGTTTTCCTTAGTGACATTAAAAACCAATGGAAATTATTATTATATAATTTTTTTTTTGGGGGGGGGGACAATAAACAATAAAATCCTTATTTAAATTATATAAAGATCTGAAGCAAAAATGAAGTAATATAATTATTTCTCTCTCTCTCTCTCTCTCTCTCTCTCTCTCTCTCTCTCTCTCTCTCTCTCTCTCTCTCTCTCTCTCTCTCATCGAATTAACTTAAATCTCAGTTCTTGTTTATAATTAACCAAGGGTATATTGGTTGCATAGGTTATGGTCCGTCTATTTAGACTAAAACTGACTTAACTCTTTCCGAGATCCCAGTATACACTTAAATTTTTGCATAAAAAAATGTACAAATGAATTTATTTTAATTTATTTTGCATAAACTATAATAAATGAAAAAAAAAAGTCTAGATACAATTAATAATTTTATATGTTACTGCGATCTTATTATATTTATGCATAATGTATATATATATATGAGGACACGAAAGCATATCTTCTAAATATATTTCCAGACATGCGCACTTCACAAAATGGCGCGTTTTGTTGAATTTAATTCCAAGTTTATGTCAGCGTTGAACTGCAGGCGATGTAAGTAACTGAAATAACTGGTTCCAACTTCCTACTATACATATACATATACATATACATACATACATACATACATACATAGATACGCATATATAAATACATACATACATACATACATACATACATAGATATATATATATATACATATATATAATGCAAAAGATTCACAAATAAAGAATTAAGATAAAAGTATAAATATGAAAGATATAAATACAGTTTTCAAAATAAATAAAAAATTAAACATTTATTACAAAAATATAGAGGTATGAAAAAAAAAAAAAAAAAAAAAAAAGAAAAAAAAAATATTCAGGAATGAATAATGAAATAATAACTTTAAAAAAAAAAAGATAATGTTATATAATAATCAGAAAAATATATGGATAAAGAAAGATATTTCGTTTATAAAAGTAAGAAAAAGTAACAAATGAAAATAAGACAGAAAAAAAAATATATATAAAGATTTTTTTTTTTTTTTTAAAAAAAAAAAAAAAAAAAAAAAAAAAAAAAGATAAAAAGAGGTATGTATTACTTTGCCGTAATAGGAAATGTTTACACTGAACAATAGATCAAAGCGAAGTGACACCTTCGCACGCTGGTGCCAACAGGATAAATTACTTAATGATTTCTTGCACACTGCAGACTTTTAGGAAGAGACGTGCATAATGGTGGAAATATAATAAAAATTCATAAAAGCAGTTTCACACATAAACACGAGCACGCACTCACAGAAAGCTTATGTAAAGAAAACGGAATAAATTATTTCTATTTTTCTACCTATCTTTCTATATATCTATGCATTTATCTATCAGTGTGTGTATCTATCAGTCTGTCGCTCTATCTGTCTCTCTTTCTTTCTATCTGCCTCTCTAAACTCGTCCAACATTCACATATTCATCCATTCATCCATCCCATCCATACGCATGTATATTTATCTGTTTGGTACACTACAATATATGGCTCTGTTTTACTTTTACCGTTTCATTTTAAGAAATAAAGAAATAGCGCTGACCACCGGACAAAGATATAATTACACAGAGGTAAAGCAGAAATTCAAATCATGACACCTGTTGTGACTAAAAAGGAATGACTATCAAGTTCACAGCGTTCATGTTCCGCAGCCGTGTGTTCCACTCGTCCGGGTACACAAAAGTGCCAAATTGTACGATATTAAAAAACAGCCCGCGCGTGAGCATAAATAATAAACAAGTAAGAAAACCTTTATTCAGGAAACATGAGCAAAAAAAAAAAAAAAAAAAAAAAAAAAAAAAAATAACCAAAACAAACAAAGGCGAGGAAAACAAAATTAAAGCACGGACATACACACAAACATACTTCCACACACAAACGCGCGCACGCACAAAATGTACTGAGATGAACGTACTCAGACATCACTCCATCACAAACTAAATAATAATTACCACTGAATCTAATTTATATTCGATTAGCTGACAAATTTGCTATTAACGATTGTAAAGGTATATATTACATAAGAAAGGAAGGAAGGACGCGAGAGGGAAATTTAAAAAAAAAGAAAAAAGAAGAGGAAACTGGAACCTATTCAGAAACATTTTACAATAAAACCACCGAGTATTTGCAGGTAGCCGATTTATTTTCTAAAATTTGTTTTGATTATTTTCAATGCTTTTTCAGAATTCACCCAGCTCACGCCAAGCCCAGATTTTACTGTGTCGTTTACGTCGCACGTGGTTCTTTGTGAGGAAAAATAATAAAAAGAATGACATTTCATCGAACCCGTGCCTCCATAGAGAAGCAAGCGACCGCGCTTGAGTCGTGTGCCCAACAGTGTGACTCGTAGGAAAAATAGCACCGCCTCGTTCAATGAGCGCAGCCCGCCGCCTCGACGTACTGCTGTAAATAAACCGCAGCACCGCTCCTTTATCCATCCGCGTCACTACCAAGAATAAAGGTCCCTGTCTATCTTCCGTTTTACGTACTCTGTGCGTTTAAATCAGACGTGGAATTGATCGTAGAGCTTGAGACCCGACTCATAGATGATGCGGAAATGTAGACGCACATTACAGATTGTTTTCCTTTACGTTTTATATTAATTTCAGCGAATACCCGTTAGTGGCGGACGGATATACAATAACACCGGCGGCACAGCGATTTGGCACGAGCAAACTTTGTAGAAGGAATAAGGACTATACCGAAGTTGGAAATACTTTGTGGGACCAACACTCGGAATTATTATGTTTTAAATCTCGGATGTTATCCATGTGGAGTAAATGTTAATGGAACTTGAACATGTTCTTTACTTGATGATCGAGGATTATTATTATTTCTGTGCGAAATGCAGTGTGGTGTTCGGTGGATCGTAATCCCGATTTTTCTGTTTCTTGTGTGTAGTGTAAAAGGTGAGGACATTCCTATAGAAATACGTTACGGGCATCTCTCCATCGAGGGGGTCATTAACTTTTCGTATTTAACGCTTTACGTTTAAAACGTTATTTGTATAACTATGTTTTTCTTTTTTAAAAAACGTTATGGCACGTGTAATATTGTTTGTACGACACAGTTACTTGAGATTTAAAAGCGTAGATTCTAACGGGACTTTAAGAAACTTGGCGTTTGTTGCACGCAAAACTTTCTTTGTTCGTTTTTTCCACTGATAGCGGTAAATTAACAGGAGCGCGCTTGGCTAAAAATAAATCGGGGATGCCAGGTTTTTTTGTTTCTTTTTAAGAAGAGAAATAGTGATGTTGTTTAATAAATATTAGTAGTAACTAGGTGAAATAACTTTTATAAATTCACTAACAGATTAACTTTCGTATTACATTATTATTTTTATTTTTATGAGTTTTAAAATTCATATATATTATATTGAACTATTAATGACATCTTTAAAAAAAAAAAAAAAAAAAAAAAAAAATTTCAAGAATTAACCAGTACTGAATTATGCGGATTTCTTTTCTCTGAATAGAAAGCACTTTACAAAAGATATACAGATTATATTTTTAATGTTAAAAAGTTTAATTAACTGATCTTTTATAACAGTTTTCTTTTTTTTTCTTTTAATATGAATTTTTTGATGTTCAGATTTTAAATATAATGATTAATTTTGATGTGTTTCATTATTTAAACAAAGGTTTCAGCCAGCAGAAAAACATATCCAAATGCTGCAAAGTAGATTATTTGTGTTATATGTGATATAAAGTGTTGGATAGTGATTATTTGATATGGTTCAGGATGTACCCAGAATTTCACCCTGTCCCAGTGTTGTGGAATGTTTAGTTAAAATGTTTCTTGAAGGCAAAAGTCTAACCATCATTTTCAAATGACTTATCATCAGTCTTAAATACAAACAAAATATATATCTTGCATGCACACACACAAACACACACACACACACACACAAACACACACACACACACACACACACACACACACACACACACACAAAAACATATTAATAAACACCTACACATATAACATACATACATTACGGGGGTATTCATGCATATATCTATATATATATATCCATTTTACAGAATAAATAACACAACAATAGTTAAATAATGGCTATTTAATTCTCTAATACACATAGTGACATATGCACATTCATGCACAAACACACACAAATAAAAATTGAGATTCACTTTTCATTTACTAGTTACTAGGCTTCCAAACACAATCATAGCACCCAGGGCCTATGAGAGGGGGGGGTCCAGCCCAAGAGCCAAGAATGGCCCCACAGCAACAATGCAACATCCACACCCCCTCCTTGAGAACAGTCACTTTCTACTACCCTCAGCCCGACACACACTTACATTCGCATACAGAACCATCACTTCACTTACCACACCACACTTACTTCTTTTTCTTAGTATTTTGAGAGAAAAAAAAAGTCTTTGCCTGCCTTGGGGATCCCCAAAGGGGATCTTACACTGCCTTGCAAAACTTCTCACGGAGGCTCTGACAGTATACGCAAATAGAAAATTACATCATGCATCTTCAATGCAGGAATTGAATGCATATCCTGCACTTCTTTTGTGCATGACACAAATGGTAACATTTGAAATTTTTTTTTTTTTTTTCCCCACAGATGTGGCTCATTGTTTCAGAACACATTTTCTAGAATATTAATAAATCTAATTTTGAAATTTGTCTTGGCTGACAATTAATAAAGTGAAATTTGAAGAAGAAAAAAAAATTGTTGTTTTCCCAACTTGGAAGATAGCAAAGAGAGAAAAGAAAAAAGAAGAAAGATGTGAGTCATCCACTGATAATGTTTTGGTTACTCACTGCTCTTATGCAGGTTTACATAGTTACCTGCATTCTGGTAGATGTGTTGCTCTACCATGCATAGGTGCGCACATGTACCCACTACTTGTGTGTGTAGTTCTGTTAGAAATAGGCTTTGTTAGTTATCTGTGGTTAGAACTGAATCGTGAACAGATTGATACTATTACTTATTAGTTATCTGTTAATGAATAAAGGATAGATACATACATATACTTATTAATAAACTGTAGTTTGTAACTGAATCATTGATATATGCATATATATTTAGTTATCTGCAGTTTCTAACTGAATCTTGGATAGGTACATTATGTAAGATTATTTATTATACAGTATTGAATGTAATTTCTTTTATTTTTTTTTGACTTTCAAACAGTACTAAATGTTATTTGAGGTGAACAGCAGTGGGGGTTGAAACTTGTAAATGTTCACTGTTTTATTCTATTAGTGTGAAGTAAATTTACCTGCTTGCTCAACACAACTGATTTTCAATTTGAAAATAAAATAAGTAGATAAATAAAACTGACATAAATAGATAAATAAAACTGACATAAATAATACAAATAAATGTTCCCCCCAGAAAAAGCAATTAAGTAAAATGGCAGGAACAATTTCTAAACTTTAAAAAAAAAAAAAAAAAAATGTTTAATATATATATTATGTAAATTACAATTTATTTACTGTTAAAGTTACTAAAGCTGAAGATATAGAGTGGTGACTATATACAGTTTGTTTTTCCTACTTTCTCTGTTTCCTACTATCCTTTACAGATGTTTTATTACTAAAAATTAAAATTCTTCTTTGGAAGTCAAACAGTGGTGGAGTAAATTTCAGAATCCTTCATTACTTATATATCATGAAGAAGATTTATTATTTCTAAGTTAAAATTAAATTAAAAGAACAAAAATAAAATAACATTAATTTTATCTATTAGAATTTTTGGAACTTTTTTGATAATACAGCACAGCCTTTCTTTATTATTTTCTTGCAAAGTATCAAATATATATATAAACTATCATGCCAGTAGCAAACAATGTTTAATAGATCAGTTTATACAAATTATATTAAAAATTAATATTAATATTATTTTTTTTTTTTAAAGAAAAACAATAGCCTACTGAGATTGAATAAGAAACTGTAACAGATCAGCTTACAACAATCAATTTTCAAAAAATTATTTTTAAATCATCCTATATCTCTATTATTTTTTTTTTTTTTTTTATTCATTCAAATTTTCATTAAAAACCCAAACTGAAATAGTAGACCAAAAAAAAAAATTGTAACATGGTCAAGAGAATGGAAGAAGAAGAATAATGTGAAGGAATGTAGTGGAGCGAATCTGACAACGAGGATGTCACCCTGTTCTTGTGTCTCCACTGAAGCGTGGTGGATGGCAGATGTTCCGACTGAAAAGAGGGTCGCGGGCTTGCGCTGTGTTCAGACAGCTGGCATGCGTTCCCACGCTAAAGAAGCCAGACCTGTTGCCCTCCAACAGAGAACTTCTGCACACCAAATGTTATCTTTTGTGGCCAAGCCATGCTAATGGGATAGGGGTATAAACTTACAGTACTTTATTTTGCTAGCGTCCTGTTGATTTCATGGACAGAGCTTTGAAATCTGTTTATTTATTTATTTAATTTTTTTAATTTTATTGTTTTGAAAGGATAATCTTGATTTTATTAAAAAATATGATGATTGGTTTGAAATGGGATTTTTGGGGTTGTTGTTGTTGAAGTCTTTAGTTTTAAGATAAGAAAGAGATAACATGGTTATATTGGAAGTGTTGTAGTTTAAAAAAAAGAATAGGTAAGAACATATGATTATATTAAAAAATGTCTTTGTATTTTTGATCATTTTGGAAGTCTATTATTTATTAATTCTTGTATATATTTTATTATTATTATTATTATTATTATTATTATTATTACACCAGTTTAGATATCTGTTACGTTTTTGTTTTAGAGAAGAAAATAAAATAATTTAGAAGTCTTAACTTTATTAAGGTATTTTTTTTTATCATTTTTTTTGTTTTACATTTGTTTTGTTGGAAGTTAAACTACAAAATAAGTGAGTGAGTGAGTAAGTAAGTAATTAAGTGAATAAATAAATAGCAGATTGTCTTTATGATAAAATTTATAATTCATTACTGAAAATTACACAGCCAGGAACTGATAGTTGTTCAGATTCTCATTTTTTTTCTTCAAAATCATGACTCTAACTTACACATTATAATTATTTTAATTTCAGGCGTAGTATTTTTATGTTAGAAATTGGCATTTGCTGTTGTCTGCCGATTAAATAAACAACACATTACGTTACTCTCTGCTTTCCTGTTTAAATCTATCCAGTTCCCACGTGTTAGTTAATATTAGTTGATACCAAGTTGTATATTTCTGTGCCAATTCAGTCATAACTTGTAAATCATTTAGTGTAGTAATACTCATGTAATAATTTTAGTTGATACCAGTGTTGTACATTTTTCTGAAACCTCGGTCATAACTTTTTAGAGTGGTTTTGCTGAACTATGTCAAACAGTATGTTAACACTGAGATACCTCTTTGCACTGTTTATTTCTGCTTTTGCCCTTGAATTAATTTTAAGCAGATTTGACTTCTGACTTAAATACAGTGTTGATTTGTAATTTATTTTTTGTTGTTTTGTTACATGTAAAGGGGGAGGTTTATTGTCTGAAATTTACCAGACTTAACTGACTAATGTGATATGTAGTTAAACATAATTTCTTAGGCCTAGTCTAGTAACAAACAGAAGTGGTTCTTAAAGGGAGATGGTTGAAATATGCAGTTAAACATAACAATATGTGGTTAACTGAGTTTGTCAAATATCTTTTTTTTTTTTTTTTTTAAATAAAGAGTATTAAGAATGATTAACTATCAGAGTTTATCATGTAATGATTTAAAAAAATATGAAACATTAAGTGTGATTTACTGTTGAAGTTTACCAAATATTGTTAAAAAAATTCAGAAAAATTAAGTATAATTATCCATGTGAATTTATCAAATACTGTTTTAAAAAATAGAGAAAATAAAGCACGGCTAAGTATCTGGTATTATCAAAGTGCTAGCAGTATTATTTAGATGTGGTTATCACTCACTCACACACAGACACTTATCTATATGGAGCCAGATATAGTGTCAAGCCTCCTGACCCAAATAAACAATTAAAGCATTAAAAGCTTGACTGTCACAAAGATAAAGATGTCTTAACAGCATTGGAAATTCAGATACAGCATCATTACTTACTGATAATAAGAAAATAATATATATATATATATATATATATAAATATATATATATATATATATATATATATATATATATATATATATAATTAAACAGTGGAAATACAATGAAAAAATTACTGTTAAATTTTGACAGTTGAATATTATTTATTTTAAATATATTTAATATTCTTTTTAAAAAAAAAAAAAAAAGTTTGTTCTACTTTTAATAACCATTCTTTGCTTTAATGATGAAGTTTTGTTAACAAGACTTTAATAATTAAACAGTGGAAATACACCCATGGATAAATGAAATTACTGTGAATATTTGATTTTAGATATGATATTCTGGATTAAATATATTTAATATTCTTTAAAAAAAAAGTTTATTTATATATAACTGTTCTACTAATAATAAGTGTAATGGATATCAGCGAACTTGTAAAAGCAGTAGTGAAAACACAAATGTATCTGAGAAAAAGATACAGTATCTGATTTAATTACTGCAGTATACCAAACAATGGCTGGCAACTACATCTTGTATTTCACTACCAGTTGTTTCCTACATAAGTAATCAGGTCATTATGTCACACACTGCTGTGTTACATACAGAAATAAATACCAGAGTGTTCAGAACTGTTAATGCAGTATCAAATCTCACAAATGAACACACACACTTATTTAAATATCCGACTTCCGTAGTTTCTGTATTTATTAAATACTGATAAACAGATAAATATTATTTTGTTTAAAAATAACTTTTTTTTTATGTTGTTTTATTTTCATTTATTTTTTTATAAATATATACATGGTTTTAAATCTGAAATACATATTGATATTTGAAAACAAAGAAAAAAAAATTAGGTTAATTAATAATCCTATATTATTTATGTGTATATGTCATTCAGTGTACATAAACAGTGGATGCACATTTGTATTATTTTACATGCGGCACATCAATACAGATTGAAAAAAATATTCTTAAACACATACAGCAAATTCTGATTTCAGAATCGATGAACAAACATTGTGTACACTGCATAAATCCACATACAACTGCTTGTAACCGCAAATCCATAATGCATCAATTCAGTTATATTTCCATATTAAATTTATTTTATTCTTCTTTTATCATTATTAATCAGAATCACTTTTAAACACACACTGTGAATTCAGCATTGATGGCAGTTTGTATTGGTTCAGCTTGTTGGTATTGAGAAATGCTCAGCTAAATGAGACTGTGAGCACTTTGTGAATGATTGGATCAATGGAAAGAAATGTTTAAAACCAGAGTGTTCAATTATCCAATCAATGCTGATCAATATTGGTTACGATTTACCTCGGTCCTCGTAGACCTGTTGCGAGCTGAAAATATTACGCTGTTTCTTGGTTACTAAATTATAAGGATAATTTAAATGTATGTAATGAAAGAAGTAGAAATGTTTTATTTAGTGATTTTATCAATATTTTTTTGAATACTGAATTTACCATAGTTCTCATGGACTTGTTGCAATTTTAAATGTTGTCAAGCATTTTCTATTAAATTACTGAATTACAAAGATGCTATAATACATAACAAAGAAGAAGCAATATATTTGTTTTTAAATCCTGTGGTTGTGTATTTCATAGAAATAGTTAATAGTGACATAGATAAGACAAGCAGAAGCTTGCTTGTTAAAAAACAAAGTTGAGGCTAATAATGTTTATACTGATTTTTTTCTAATGTTTTAATTTGACTCTTTGTTATAGTTACTGATATTTTTGAATCTTTAAATTTATATATATACCTATATTTGTTATAATAAAATTTATTTATTGCATTTGCAGTTCGAATAATGAAAATCGAAATTTACACACACAGAGATATAAATAATGGCTCAAGCATTCTTAAAAATGTATCAAATTTCATTTGACTGATTTATTATATAGAAGTTAAATAAATAAATAAATAAATAAATATCTGAATAATTAATTTCAGTCAAATGAAATATTATATAGAAATAAATGAATTTGAAGAAAACAGAAAAAGAAAAAATCACACCAAAAAGACAAAAAAAAGACAACTAAAACTTTTTACTTCATAATTACAATGAACAAACCAACATTCATTATGCATCTGGAATGTGTTGTTGACACTGACCAATGAGCTGGAGTGTTACAAAACACCTGCTCTGTTGACACTAGCCATACATTCCCTTTCATTGGCTAATGAGTATATAATCCTTTTGGATTGTGCTTGCTAAATGGAAATCAACAGGGTGTTAATTTGCCTTTGTTAGGTGATAGCTGGAGATAACAGAATCCTCATTGTTACTGCTGAACTAACAAAGGAAAATGAAGTGTCTGATAGTTGCTGTAGTGTTAGAGGGGGGAAAAATAGCTGTTCAGAGAGATTAAGATCTGGCAATTGAACAACTTCATTATTATGTAATTCTGACAGATTGGTTAATTATTTACAATTAAGTGGAGGTAATGGATTTTTCTTTTGTTTGTCATGGGAAGTAGATTTATGATGGTTGCAACAAAACAATAGCAAATTAATTGAACTTTATACACTTGCAATGTTATAATTTTTATGTGTATATTGTAACACTGCATTAGATCTTGCTAGTGCAGAACCTATCTGATCTCGTTAGTGGTTTTCTTTAAAACATTGTCCTAAGATGACCATGTTTTTCAGCCAGTGGGAAGGTGTTTTGATTATTTTATATAATTTAATCTGAAGGAATTATTTCAGGGCCCACACCAAACCTAATTTCAATATCTCCATTGTATATCAGTGATTATTATATACTTTGCCCTGATGAAAGAAAGTACACAAGTCTTTCCATACATTCTTGAAAACTGTTCATTTTAGTGTATTACTTTATTATTGTCAAAGACCGATCAGCAGTAAGCAATAAGCAATAAACAAAACAAGAACAGTAAAAAAAAAATTATACAATATATTCATGAATCTGAAAAAAAAGGTTGATTATTCATTAATGACAGTTACATTCAAATACATTTCATTTAAAAAAAAGTGTTTATATATAAGAATTAAATTTACATTTCAAGAAATACTGAGATGTTGACTGATTCAGATTTATTTGCAGATTAAATTTTAATCCAAATGTAGAATAAGTTATTGCTTGGGGATATAGTTTAACCATAAAAAAGAAGAAATGATTAAATATATATGCAGTTTGTGTTGATGATTGCTCACAGTTACTCCTCAGTGTACAAGTATACTCACTAGCGGTGATGATTAAAAAAAACTAAAAAAATGAAAGAAATGAATGTAAGACTTGAAAACATAATTACATGTAAGAAAACTGGTTTGATTACAGGTTTTGTCAGCATTTGTATCTTTGTTCACTGTTTTTTGTTACATTCTTTTTTCTTTTTTTTTTAATTCTTTAAAGCAATCAGTTTAATCATTCTTTTTCTTTTCTTTCAAAATTTGCTTTCAGAATTACAATTTGAAAAAAAAAAAAAATTCAATGACCACAGTCTTTGTATTTCTTGTATCTCTCTCATTTGTTTTCTTATCCTTTTCTTTTTTTCTTATTCTTTTCTTCTCTTCTTACTCGATATTTTTGACCTTTTTATCTTTTTGTATATCTTTTTCTTTTTCTTTTTTTTTTTTTTTTTATTGCTCAGTCATTTTTTATTTCTCTCAATCTTTATTCCCTATCTCTCTTTTTTTCTCTCACACTGTCTTCTCTCTCTCTCTCTCTCTCTCTCTCTCTCTCTCTCTCTCTCTGCCTCCTGTCTTTCTGTTATGTTTTACTGTGCTTCAAATGCCATGATGTTGCTAATCAGTGGCGGTAGGGCTGCAGTCTTTGGCATGACATCTGAGCCTGATTGCATGTCACTCAACTCGGCCAACTGTGCAGGGCAAGTTGTTAGTCTTTGTTCAACAAGATGGCAATTAATAATTTACTCGATTTCTTATTAAACACCTCGGATATCACGAACACAGCTTTTACTCAAATCACCTGTCACTGAAATATTTATGTATTTACAGAAAAACTTTTTTTTTTAAATGTTTTTTTTTATTTCTGTTATTTTTTTTTGGCAATTGTTTTATTTTCTTGTTAATCATTTTCTTAATACTTTTTTGTTAAAGTTTTATTAAAATTTCATATATTGCCAATAAGACTTTTAAAAAAAAAAATATCTTTTGATGTTAAACACATAATAAATACAGTGTACATAATATGTGTATTTAACCCACATAGATACAACATTCAGACACAAACACAGTTATACACTATCTCATATATTAATAAAACAACCAGTAAAAATGCAGTAAAAATAACAAATAAAAGTGTATTTTAAAAAAATTTAAGATTTAATTTTATGGTAAGCTATTTATGTACAAATTATTATATGTATGTATGTATGTATGTATGTATAGATGATAGATAAATATATGGTATTACTATCAGTTCAATTATAAACATGTTTTTTACTTTTGTTTTGCAGGATTTCCATCATGTCACCCAAATCCCTGTCAGCATGGTGCAGCTTGTATCAGTGAGAATCCCCAGAACAGTTACTGCAAGTAAGTCACTTGTTGTTTTATCTGTGTGTCTGTCTGTCTGATATTAATTCACTCTATGTGTGTATGTACTGTATGTGTGTGTGTGTGTGTAAGTATGCATATGGATGGATGTCAGATGGTTGTGTACAGACAGATTATATCCATACCCAAATACATACATACACACATACACACACACACAACACACATACACATACATACATACATACATACATACATACATACATACATACATACATACATACATACATACATACATATATATATATATGTGTGTTCATGCTGAAATACATACATTTCAAAACATATTTATGTACACACACTGATACACAATATAAATATGTATGGATATATATATATATATAAGTTACTGTAACTATCTATATATATACTGAGGCAAGCAATCACACACAGGTACAGTAATGTATTAAATATATATACAGGTAATATCACTGATCTACAGCTGTGTAAAACATTTCAAAGTGTTTACTTAGATTTATCAATCAACGCAGGTAATTCTTAACGAAGGTTACCTGAAATTTATAAACTGCCTGCTTTTGCTGGTTTCATGTAAATTACAGAGGAGATAAATAAATTACAGGTGTCTTCAGAATGATTAATTGTAAACACATTCATCAGTGGCAGATGTTGTAGGTTGTTTATGGAAATATATACCTGTGTGTTTGGTTTTATGTCTACAACAGGTGAGAAATGACTTCACAGTTGTGTTTAATATCAGAGCCATTGTTTTGAAGTGACTGAAGTATATTTCAAAACTGCTTTGATATAAATATCAGGCTTTTTTTTTTTATAAGAACAAACATTTTTTGTTCTGATATTAAAGGTATTATTTACTGTTACATACACGTTTCTGTGTTGTTTTTTTGCCCAGTTATCTAAAAAAAAGATTATTTATAAAGTTATAAAATACAGCAGAAAGCCATTGATTTCTTTCTTTTTTGTAATTTATTTGGTTTATATATATTTTTTTAAAGTTCTGTTTGGTATTTGTGTTGTTTAAAATGTAAAAAAGTAAGCAAGATGAAACTGCATACATAAACGTGATCCTAACCACTTGAAATCCTACAGCTCTTCAAAGTCTGCATAAATATAAAAATAATAAAAATAATTGTCAGTCTCAATCTGTTTAAATATTGTCCACAGTTCTATAGCAGATATTGTAACAAACACACCAATTCTTTGCTTGTTTGTGGCTATAGTTTTGTTGCAGCATGATAATCAATATTTATTAGCTTTAACAATTTGCATATTTATAAATTAAAAACTAATAGAGCTGTTAAATTATTTCAGTTTGCACATGATAAGCTAACAAGATTTTGAGCCATAAAAACTGTAAACTTTTATATTTCTTACAGTGGAAATTGAAATCATTCCAGAGTTAGCTTTTATATATTTTAAATTTCTAATAAAATTTCTTAAAATGCCAATATGTTGTGAATTTTATTTTTTTGCATGCCTAAAACTTTGAATGTTAGCTACTTAATATTTAAAGTGTATATTTCATAACACTTAGAAATAATTGTTAAAAAATTATCTGTAATTATCTAAAGTTTTTTTCTGTTAACAGAAATATTAGTCATATTTGTCTACAGTATATACACACAACGACTTCACAACACTAACTTCTAAGGACTAAAATTTAATTCTAATAATTTATTACAGAAATTGTTTTATTATCATAGTCACTTACAAGAAACCATAGGTCACCCAACAACAATAAAATAACAACTTGCAGCGTACAAATAACTTCTGCAAGAGGATCAGTTATTCAAACCACAACAGGTAGACTTTTAAAAACACCATCCTTTCTGCTTTATTTTTTGTTACTGCTGCAGCTATGATGGAGTTTATTTGACTGTTTGGTCTGTAACGTGTACAGAGAAGGTGTGGGTTAAAACGGTTTGAACAGGCCGAGAGCGCACACACCAGAAGGGAAGGTGGTGATGTCCAACGTTTGCTTAAGACAAAATTACTCGAGAAATCTCTTGTTCGGTGGAGTGTTGGCAAACAGAGAGAGAGTGTTATCTAAGGATTGTGATTTGATTTTGTTGATTATTGTTCTGTGTCAGTGATTGTCAGAGATAATGAGAGAGAGAGAGAAAAAAAAAAAGAGAGAGAGAGATTGTTTTAAACATTGAATTACACACACATACGCACGTGCGCACGCACACAGACATGCACACACAAACACACACATGTATTTGTGTTATATATTTGAATAATAATCAGTGACAAAGAGATAATTGCAGATCCATCAAGTTCGCTAGAATTGTCCATATGAAAGATAATTAAACTAATACTACTTTACTAATATTACTTATGTGTTTCTACTATTATTACTTCTGTTTCATCTACATTTTTATTTGTTCTTTTACTAGTGCTAGCTTATATTAGTTAGTAATTTATATTACACCAACAAGCAAAACAATTTGCTACTACTTCTGTAATTGTTACTACTGTATAAGTATTATTTGAGTTGCATTACTAGCTCATTACTACAAGTAATGCTGTACTGTCAGTAGAATACCAGCAGATATTACACACTGTTCTACATCTACACTAGTATTACTGTTTATTACTAATTTGTATTTATTGATTTTTAAATGTATTTATTTGTTTTCCTTCTTTGTTCTTCATTTTCTTTATCTTTGTTTAGTTTTTGTATGAGCCACAACAGATCTCTGATATCAGTTCTACATAAATCCATACCCTGTCCTTCAATCAAGTAAAGATTAAAAAACAAAAAAAAGCCCAAAACATTTCTTTATGTTTGTTTTTGTGTGTAGTAACAATAGACAAATTCCTTTTGTTTTGTTTTACATTGTTTTATAGGATTACTCTGCACGCAATATCAACCGGCATATGAGTTTAAAGCTGGTTCCACATCACAGAACCAAAACAGAATCAAATTATTTAATCTTTTATTTCATACGACAGAGCAGTTCTCAAACTAATAATTTAAGCTTTTGTTATCAGGCATAAAACAATCGTGTTTGTATTAGTTTAAGTTCAGCCTGAGCGCACACTGTATAACAATACCGACAACCTTCAAAAGAACATTACAAAAACAAAAAAAGCTTGATTTATTAATTTGTCCCCAAAAAAAAAAAACCTGCCAGAAACTCTGAAAAGAATAGAACTTCCCAGTCCATTTTGTCCAGCGCTGAATTAACTGGGAATTAATTATTAAGTTTGTAATTTGTCGTAACAGAGGTCAATCTGAGAGCTAACACACTCTGATGTGACAGCAATTTTCACATAAGTCTTTGAACAAATAAAAATCTCATTTGCACGAACAGACGAATTTTAGAAAATGAATTTATATATATATATAAAAACTAAAAAGAACCAACAAAGATACTGAAGGAAAAAAAATTAATCAAATTTTGAAAAAATATTTTAAAAAATTGGAGGGGAGTTTAATTAATTATTAATGGTTTTGTCTTTGTATGGTTGTCAGATGTTATGAACATTTTTAAATTAAGTTGTTTGTGTGAAAAAGAATGATGTTTGATGCTGGTGATTAAAGTTTTTAACTGAATGTCTCTGGTATATATTATTACTGTTTATGAATCATCTGTTTATCTATCTATCTATCTATCTATA
This sequence comes from Chrysomallon squamiferum, assembly GCA_012295275.1. NCBI lineage: Eukaryota > Metazoa > Mollusca > Gastropoda > Neomphalida > Peltospiridae > Chrysomallon > Chrysomallon squamiferum. Next base: position 3,148,743 of record CM022672.1, on the reverse strand, counting down.
TATATATATATATATATATTATAGCCAATTTTTTTGTTCTGGGTGTGTCATTAAACATTTAATTACCTTTAATTTGGTTTTGTTGTAGTTTAAATACATCTTAGCAAGTACAAATACATTGACTAAACTTTCAGCCCGACAAATTTCAATTTTATTGGTTATTAGATGTCAAAAATAGACGACATATATAATGAAACTCCATGGACTGATCTTACTGAGTTGTAGCAGCCAAGTATCTTTTATATACTGCTGGCCAAATGAAGGAAGAGTTAGTCAGAAAGAAAGAGGTGAAGAGGATGGATAATAATAAGGACAGATACCAAGTGATAAGTTGTGTTTGTGTGTGTGTGTGTGTGTGTGTGTGTGTGTGTGTGTGTGTGTGTGTGTGTGTGTGTGTGTGTGTGTTTGTGTTTGTGTTTGTGTTTGTGTGTGTGTGTGTGTGTGTGTGTGTGTGTGTGTGTGTGTGTGAGAGAGAGAGAGAAAGAGAATGGGTTGACAAGCAAAATGGAAAAAAATCAAATATTTGCACCCCCCATCACCCCAAAAATTCCCAAACCACCTAACAAAACAGACACAAAGATACATAATAAAATAAAAAATAAAGAAAGAATTGCAATAACTTTGAGAAAACGTACATTAGCCGAAAATAAATATTTAAAAGAGTGGCATTAAAAAAAAACTCACAAATTTAATTTCAGAATCTATTTAAAATTTTCATTTCACTGTGAAAGAGAATTTAAAAAAATGAATGTTTTCCTGCTGTATGCTACATTTGCCTGACGTGAAGTTCAGGAGACTGTGATTACAGGTTTGGTTCTAACATATCAGACTAAACATATTTGCAAACATTGATTTCTCAAAGTCTTATACAGCCTGGAAGAAAAATGCTGTCATTTAAAGATGATTCTGTTTTCAGTGAGTTAAATGAAATCTTGTTTGAAGATAAAATAAGATTGAAGAGAAAGATCTGCTCAAGGAGTATTCAGAGACAAGTTTCAGACATTGAGATCTGTGAACATTTTTGCAGATTACTTTTTAATTTTTAAGCATTAATTGCATGAACAATCTTTGAAGATCAAAAATTTCTCTCTCAGTGCATGTGTTATTATACATTTTGTTTTTTTTAAACTCTGGTATTTAAAGTTTTGTCAAAAAAAACAAAAAAAAAACAAACATTTACAGATTTAAAATTAGTTTCCAGAATTGAAAGACGAGTGTTTTTCTAGATTAAAATTTATTTATTATTTTTTTGTAACCAGCCATTTATTTATTTTTCTTTTCTTTTATTATTATTTTTTTTTATAGCTTACCTTTATAAAAACAAAATTACAGTTATTAATACCAGAATGTATAATTACATGAACATTCTGGATAAAATTCTTAAAAAAGAAAAGGAAAAAGAAATTAACCTGTCTTTTAACAATTTTGCAGATCATTTATAAATACAGAACTATATAGTTTCCACAATACATTTCAATAATTAAATGTCATGATTTTCATGATAATTATTTTTCTAAAAACCAATCTTTTCACTCCTTCAGGTAAGTAGATAGGCTACATCATGTCATCTTGTAGTTTACTTACAAAGCTTCATGTCATAAGTTGCTTTGAACAATCTCTGTACATTAAATTACATTCATACATACTTTTTAACAAAGACTTTTTATTCTTTAGCAAATATAAATCTGGTCTGTTACTGTTTTTAAAATATATTTTAACCCATAAACTACATGAATATATTTTTTTTCTAGGTCCAGATTATTTTGTGTGTGTGTGTTTGTGTGTGTTCTTGTGTGTGTGCATGTGCGCCTTTTAACCTTTTTCGCTTTAATAGTGTTACAGAAAGCAGGTTTGAAATGATAAACTCATGGAAATCTTGAGGTTTGAAAAAAACACTTCAGAGCCTTTATTCATGTCTAAGATTTCTGTTACCTTCGAGCACTATTTAAAATGCTCTTACATGCTGTTCAGTCAGTTGATTAATAAGAGGTTTGCTTATGACTGATGTGGTTGCACCTTGTGGCTATAAATACATTAATATACAGTGTGTCTTAGTTCACTTTCAGAAGATAGGACCAACAAATCACATACGACTTTTTCTTAGTTTGGCTTTGAACCGAACTGATATAATTAACAGGCTATCAGTTGATACAACTTTGTCACAATAAACTTGATTCAGTTTCACTGATATAAATAATAGATAAATAACTATACCAGATAAAACAATGTACACAACTTCTCTACTTGGCCATCACAGGCGTTCTTGAATCTCATTGTTATGAATACTTTATTAATTACACAGGCCTCCATAGTCACATAACTTGTCCATGCCAACCTTGCTTCATTCTCATTGATATAATAAACAGGTGAATACGACATATCACATATTTTTCTCTGATTGGCCATGACATGCATGCTTGAACCTCAGACAGAAAACAGGGAAAGTGACCAATATACCAGATAGCAAATCACTTAGTTCAGGTGAATCACTAATGCCATCTGAATGACAGATGCGTAACATTAGTTCTTATGATGCAATCTCCATTGTCAAACTACCACAATGTCTGTTACACAACTCTCTCTGCCTTCTCTTTATCACAACAGGTGGATTTTTACCTGTATTGTCAACAGCAACAGATTGCAGATCTCAGCGTATGCAGGTAATTGACAACCTGATATAAACACTGGCTGTGAAATGGGCGACAGTTGTGGTAAAATAGGCGACAGGTGTGTTCAGGTATTTCTGTTAAAGGTGTGCTGTCTCGCTGATGTCAGGTGGGGTGGGAGGCTACAGGTATATTGCAATATACTTTTGTCACCAGGTGTTGCTTGGTTATTGGAAATTTAATAATGTGTGTGTGTGTGTGTGTGTGTGTGTGTGTGTGTGTGTGTGTGTGTGTGTGTGTGTGTGTGTGTGTGTGTGTGTGTGTTTTTTGCTGAGTGAGGCATTTGTTACTGGGATTTCTTTTATGTTGGTAAATAGTAAAATGATATATCATCTATGAAATGTCATCCTCATCTTAATAATTAACAAACATACATATATAAATATGTACTTACATACAGAGAGAGAGAGAGAGAGAGAGAGAGAGAGAGAGAGAGAGATGGAAAAGAAGAACAATAATAAATATTATAGCCATCACTGATGTGTACTGTTATATAGTTGGTATAATGAACATGACTAGAGGTATTGTATAAAATGTGTGTTTGCAGACTTAACTAAAACAAGCTAAAAATGATTTATTTGTTTGTGTTCATGAAGTTTGCCATCTGTCTGTTTAACACAGGCTAAATGTTTTTTCAGATGGCCTGTTTATATTAAACTTTTGAAACTGCCTCATTCCGTGATTATAGCAGCAGGCTAGACAATGCAAACAGCATTGGTAAAAATAGTGTGTGTAGGTTTGGTTGTTTACATAGGCTGGAGATTGGTGTTGAATGAATTGGTGAGTGAGTGAGAGAGAGAGAGAGAGAGAGAGAGAGAGAGAGAGAGAGAGAGAGAGAGAGAGAGAGAGAGAGAGAGAGAGAGAGAGAGAGAGAGAGAGAGAGAGAGAGAGAGAGAGTAAACCATTATTAACGCTATTACATGAATTTTAACATTACAAGAAATCAAAGCAATTTTCTTCTGATGCTTTTTAACAAATGCTTTCAAGTATTAACTTTGTTTACAAAGCTTAAAGTAGATTTTTGAGTTTCACTAAGAGCTATATTAAAGAGACTACAACATTTTTATTTAGTTTCTTTTTTCCCTCTTTAAACTGACTTCCATAACCTACAAGTGTTTGACTGTTGCATGCCTGCCAAGTTCATTATTTACCCCTTCTCTTCCTTTAGAAAGAAACAGATTGATATTTTTTTAAAAAACAAAACATAATTACAAACAGAGGAGCTGAGATATAGCGAGTTTTTATCTCATTCTTTAAGTGAAGCAGAGTTATGTATATTGAGAGGATATGTTGTAAGTAGTATGTTACGTTTGAAGCTGGGGTTTTTTTGAAAAGAAAAAAAGGATTGTGAAAATAGATTGTTATTTTGTGATTTACTGTAAATCAAGTTAAAGTATGTAAAACAACCAGAAATGAGAGATATAGATAGATACATTCAGAAAGACAAATATATTTAAAATTATTTCCACATGGATGCATATTTTTACACATATATATTTATATATAATATATAGATATGTAATTAATGCTACTATGATGAATAAATATCTGTCATACATATGAGCATGAAATTTATACACACACCACATACACATACATACAGACATACACAGATATCTATTATGCATAGAATCAGACACACACACACACACACACACACACACACACACACACAACTGAATTTTCATATCTTTTGCTTTCTGTTTCATCTTTGTCATTATCTCTTTCAATAGATAGCCTATTTTTAGACTTCGTCGTCTTCTTCAGGCTTGTTCTTTCTGCACTGTAGACATTTTGTGTGTTACTCAAACAGGCTAAAAGCATTGACGATCACCTGATGGAGTCGTAGCATCCTTCCTTGGGTGGAGATTCATTTGTACTCGGCACGCGACAATAAAACTGTAAAGAAATCGTATTGATCTCCGAGTGTCGTGTTAGCGATGCGCTGTGAGCATGTTCATGTCAGGATAACCACAGCAAACAAATCTCAGAAAACAGAAAAAAGTAAATTAAGTAAATAAAACAGTCTTAATTTTATATATTAAATGTATGTATGTGTACGCATATGTACACATGAACACATAATCTTTATCTCGTGCTGATAGTTACGATATATATTCATATATATATATTAAAGTAGTATTTGAGAATAAAAGGTGTGTGGATTCTGTGTCTGACTGTCCTGTCTGTGTTTGCCTTGCTGTCTGTTTGTCTTACTGTCTTTCTGTCTCTTTATCAATCTAACTCTCTGTCAAGTCTCTTTGTCAGTCAGGTCTTACTGTCTGTCATATCTAGTTCTTTTTATTAATATTCTTAGACATCCATATATCCATCCATCCATCCATTGATATATCAAAAAATAATCTATTATACTTCTTAGTTAACATTTATACTGAGAAATCCTCATGAAGTCAGTATTACCTAACTCCCCTCTTCAAAGGTCTAGATCAGCAGCTGATGTCTATTAATATTTTGTAACCTACTGTTTAATGTCAAATATTGAGTGATCAATATTGTAAAGTGCATATAGATTTTTATCTTTCACACTTCTTTTATTATCAAGGTATTAATAGAATATAATATTTGATTAAACGCTATTGTGTAGTATTTCAAATATTTAGACACTTTTTTTAATAGTTTAATATATAAATAAATAAATAAACACACACACATATATATAATTTTACAAAAAGGGTCTTGTTTTCTATGCAGTAAAAAATCTCAAACATGGTTGTTATAGTATTTATTTCATCTATTATGTTATGAGCTTTCTGCTGTATGCCATGCCATCATATATCTGTGATATCCACATCTCTTATATCAAGCAACATTATATTATAATTTCACTTTAAATGAACTCCATGTTATTTATAAGAGCAACAACAAATTCCCCTGACACAATGTGAGAAAGAAATGTCTATTCCCACATTTCGCTTCTTGAAAAGATTATTAATTTTCAAACAAACTCTTTGGGAATTTAAAATATGTTTTCCTAGCATTGTGTGCCAGCAATGCGAGGCATGCTAATCAGGCAGACAAAGGCTGCGCTATCTCACAAAGTGAGAAGCTCACAGTGTCACTACGTGCAGTGTTTGGGCATGCAGTAATGATGCTGCAGTCTGTTCTGCACATCCCAGACGTATCCATGTTAAGACGGAGTGAATTATGTGCACACCCATGATTATCACAGAATTCCTGTACGTTTATTGTTCCCGAGGTTCCAGCTTTTCAACCACTTTGTCAGTGCAGTTTGAGTCTATTTCTTGTTACCAGTGAACAACGAGATGAAAAAACACTCCCGACAAATGTGGAAAATATATTATAGGGATTTTGATTCAACGAGAAAATAATAAACATGAAATCTGCTGTGATAAAAACTGTTATTTTGTATCAGGAATTGAGATTTTGAAGACAATCAGGAAAATCAAATGTGTCATGATCACTGATATCCACATTCCAGTAATTTAAAAAAATGTATATCGTCGTTATCAGTAATGTCTTTTTAGTGATCATAAAACTGTTTAAAATCATTTCTTATTTACAAATGTTAGAAAAACTCTCAAAATACCAGAACATTTAAAGGAATACATAAATCTGTTCCAAATGCAAACATGCTCATCCAAAACAGCATAAAAAAACAACAAAAAAACAACACCCAAAACCCACAAAAACAACCAAGAACTAAAAAAAAAATGACACAAAACCACATCAACAATATAATAATAAAATAAAATACTAAAAAAAAAAAAACATTACAAAAAAAAAAAAAATGATTTCTATATATTTTTCCTGTTAGCGCATTCAGACAATGGGTTTACCAGTGTTTTTCTGTTAACACTCTGCAGTGGAACAACACACACACGGACAGATGGTAAACAGTTTAGCTGGTTTATGAACCGAAGACCACTTCGTGAAATCCTAATTCCAGGAGAAGCATGTAATCTTACCAAGCAGTTGCCACGTTTGCACCGAGGCTTGAAATGAGAAAACTGGATTGTGGGAAAAGAAGGAACTCCGCCATTTTCATTCCTTAGAGATTCCTTGGAGATTCCTCGTTAGACTTCTCTGTGTGTGCACCTGACAGCGTGCTAAACACACACCCACACTTTGTAGACCTTTTTCTTTGTCTCTTTCTCAGTCTGCTTGCTTTTCCTCTTTCACTGTCTTTCTTTCAGTTCTGTATGTCCAGCAGCCTTTTTCTTCCTTCTTTTCTCTCTTTTTTCTCTTCTTCTCCATCTTTTTGCCTCACTGTCTCATACATTTTGTTTTTTCACTTTTCTCTGTTTCTTTGTCTTTTTATCAGGCTGCATTTCTTTGGATATTTTTCTCCATATTTCTTACACAAATACACAAATGGTCTACCATTCACAAAAGAAAAAATTCAGATCTTTAGTTACGTTGGCATCACACAAATATGTTAAAGTCTATGGAGATAATGAGAGAAGAAACCCACACCCATTACAGACTGGTTTATTCTTTTATGATTAGCAAAACAAGTCGTTTATAGGAACCGTCCCATAGACAGTAAAACAAATACGATATTCTTTTATAAATAAGTTACGGGTAATGAATAGAACAATACACACTACAGATGATAAACCAAACATAGGTAGTGGATAGAACAGTAAATGACCATCAAGAGCAACATGGAGGATTGATCCTGTGACAGATAAAACTTCAGGTCTGCACTTAACTATAAAAACGAAAAATCTTACACACACAGAAAACACTGAGTATATATAATTTCAACTTGCATCCTGTGTTTAGACATTACTGTTTGCATTTATCTATTAACTTAGTGTCGGTTGAGTTTGTCAGCTACCCGATTCATGTAAGATGATATGTTTTTTTTGAACTCATGTATTACTGGATTATAATCCGTGATAATCAGTAATCGGATTATTGATTTAACCTGAGGAGGTACTTGAGGAGTTGGTTTGGTTATTAAATCCTGAGGCGTGATGTTTATCCTGCAGATTTCTGCTTCCCCTCGTGGTGGACTTTTGTGAAATGCAGTGTAACTGAATATAGGTGTATTAGTTCAGGGAAGATAATGACATAATGCATGAAATAACAGTTATATTAATAACAGTTATAGGAAAAGTAATAATAGTTGTTTTAATAGTATCGGTTGTGATAGTAATAATAATGGTAATGGTGAGGAAGATCTGTTGGTAGTTTGAAAATAGAAGGAAATAATAATAATAAGAAGTCAAAGAAAACAAATAACAACACAAAAACACAGAATTGAATTGAATGGCCAGTAGATTTAAACAGTGAATTTTTGTATTACTCCAGCCTAGTATAGAAATAAAATTACTAGAACTTTAAAAAGGTTATTTAAAAAAAAAAAAAATTGATTAGTTATATTCAGGTATTAAAATTATAAAAATTAGTGTAATTTTTGTATGGTGAAATGAACTTCATTATAAAGAAACAACAACAAATGCTTCAAAACAGCACTGAACAGTGACAAATAGAAGTATTCATCATCAGTGCAATGGACATAATGTTCAAGAGGAAATAAACTTCATTATAACTTCAAGATGGAACGGGTGTATGTATCTGAATCTAGTAGTGATGTCCTTTGATCCGACTGCAATGCTGAATCTGGAGAAGACAGGTATATTTATATCTATTGGATATGACTGATCTACCCTGTAAATTTGCATCCTCTATATCTCTATCTGACTAGTGTACCCTTTTGTATCACTATATGACTGGTACACCCACCAGATCTGTATAGGTAAACCTTTTAGATCTCAGTATGAGTAAAATATTGACTAGTAGGCTATACCCTCTGGAAATCTTCTCCATGACTGGTGCATTCTCTTGGTTCTTTTATATGACGATTTGCTTCATCTTCACTAATGACGGGGTTATCTAGCCGAGGTTTCCAGGTACTTGAGCGATGGAGATTAAACTGATGGTTGTCATGCCAGGAGAAGCGTGCAGGAGCTGGATGTTTAATGGCTGAGGGTGATAACGGAGGAAGATGTGAGGACCAGTATCTGCACGCAGCCTCTCCACTGGTGACATCTCGGTGCAAAATCCCTTTTTGTTTTTCTCATCTCCGCGATAAGCTTATGGCACTGCAAAGCTAAAGGTTGAACGTAAGTTGTTCTAGTTGGAAGAGAAATTAAAAATGAAGAATTAATGTTGGCATACTTCAAAGAGATAAGCTGCCATACTTTTCTTGAGAGGCAATTGAGATGTAGTTTAGTTGCATCTTCTTCAGAACTGCAACTCATAAAAAAATATTTGAAATAGATAAAATGATGTGTGTGCATTTGTGTGTTTATCTCTGTCTCCCTGTCTGTCGAACTACATGTATTCACAACACACAGACACAAACACACAGAGAACAGAAAAACATTTATAATAATTTTTTTTTTTTTTTTATCATGGATGATAAAGGACAGAACTTATTTTCTGTCTTTTTGTGTGTGTCTATGTGTGTGTGTTCATACATTCCATATTTTACATATATATAAAATATGCAATATATTATTTAAAAATATGTATATATGTATTCTTCATTCTTTTCACTTTCACAAAAATATTTATTTTTTATTAACTGTTATTTTGTGGAAGCATATGTGCTGGCTGACAGCCAGAAAATTGGACTGAAAAACACTATTAAATAAAAAAATAAATAAAAATAATAAAAAATAATAATATGGTAATAAATAAAGTTATGAAAAAATATTCATATTCAGTCAGCTTAATGATATACTTCACACACATATCATACAGGCTGGTGTTATATATTTTAATAATGTACCACACACATTCATTATACAAGCTTGTGACATTAATATTACACCATAATAATATAGCACAGGCTCATGTTATATATTTCAATAATACACTGTACACATGTATCACACAGGCTCACTTTATTTACATATTATAATCATTTTTTTTTCTTATGCATGTTTTCCTTTTGTCTGTGTTTTCTGTTCATTACTGATCAGTAAAACTGAAGCATTTACCTTTCTATATACACATTTTACTATCCATAGCATTAGCTATTTAGATACACATAGGCATTTAAATGTCATTTCAAAGTCTAGATGTGCTGAGGCATTTAGCTACATAAAATTTTGATACAGTGAAACTATTTATGTATATGAAGGCATTTTACTACAGTAAGGCTTTAATGTGACTGAGCAACATTGAAGAATTACGCTAAAAAAGAAACATTTTTCCATATAGAACCATTTAATACACAGGTATCTAGCTGTACATGGGTATTTGGTGTAATGAGGCATTGATGTGTTTGGAGGTTTTCTGATAAAATTAAACATTTTCGCTACATGAGGCTGTTTTGATGTGACGAGGCATTTTGCTAAGATGAAGTAGTTTTTTTTTTCTTGCTGTGGTGAGTTGCTGGCTTGATGAAGTAGAAAGGCCTGAACAGCCTCAGAGTCTTCAATGCCTGGCTTTAGCACTGATAGAACAAAAAATTGCAGGTATTACAGGAAGGTCACCTCAGGGCACCACAACATGTACCGGCACTTTTAAGTCTTCTTAGTGAGTGTTTGCAGTGGTTTACTGTGTTTGCAGCAACAAAGTGAAAACTGGCTGCAAGCAGGACCAGAATAAACAAGAATTATGTAGCATTAGAAATAGGCGAAAACTTAACTATTAACTTTGTCAATGGGTAAAAAGAGAGGAGAGTGTTTTTTTTTTTTTGTTGGTGTATTTTCTGTTTTTGAATTTTGTTGTGTTACACCTTTGTGTTGTTTAAGTGTGTTTTTCTATCTCTGTGTGTGTGTGTGTGTGTGTGTGAATGTTTGTGATGAGAATGTAAGATATAATGTGTGTATTTAAAGACACAGGTGGGTTTGTATGTATATGATTATAATATAATTGTGCATGAGTTATAATCACAGAAATAATGTGTACATGTGTGTGTCTGATTGAGTAAGAAGTTCATTAATATAGGATGTATATTACATGAGTGAAACAGAGATATTGTATATTATTTTGAAAGTGTGTGTTTGTGTGTGTGTGTGTGTGTGTGTGTGTGTGTGTGTGATACAGAGAGGTATTTATATATGTGTGTGTGTGTGTGAGAGAGAGTGTTTGTTACATGAGAAATATGAGATAAAGAGGTACTGTGTATTAATATGGAACAGACATAATATATGTGACAGAAAGATGATATACCTCAAAGAAAATGTATGAATTATTGTATGTGATAGGGTACATACAAAAATAAATGTAACATAAAGAGAGGTCAGAGTGAGTACATCTGCTTTGGGTATGAAAAGAAAATATGTTTATTTAGATATAGGCCGACATGTGTGTGTGTGTGTGTGTGTGTGTGTGTGTGTGATTGTGTGTGTGTGTGTGTGTGTGTGTGTGTGTGTGTGTGTGTGTGTGTGTGTGTGTGTGTGTGTGTGTGTGTGTGTGTGTGTGTGTGTGTGTGTGTGTGTGTGTGTCAAAATTGGTTATTGACATTTTTAATGAAACCAGAAAATTATATTTGAAAACAACTAAAATACAATACCATAACCTGATGGCTTTTTTTTACCCATCTCAGAAACTGAGAGTCCCTGTTATTAAACAGCAATGAGGCAGTCTTAAAACCAACCCAGTGTAACTATTACCTACCCAGATCCCTTTCTCACTGTCAATGGCTAAAAATCTATAACAATATTTATTTTTTCAGGGGGGGGGGGATTCAAAACAGAAAATGGACCATTATTATTTAAGAAGATGTCTATCACTAGCGCTAATGACCTGTTTTATGAAATTCAAACCTGTGTGACATGAAAACAGACTTTCTGCTTTATCTTCAGATCTGTTTTTTTTTTTATCTTAGCACACTTTGTGTTGTATTTACATGTTGGACCTGGCTTGTGCAGCAGGGCTGTTATTACACTGTCATTTAGTGGAGTTTTTAATGATGTGTTTATAAGTCTGTTTGCACTGTTTAACTCAGTTATATGAGTAAAAAAATGTTGTGACTGTGCAGTTAACTTTTTAAAGTTTCAGTGTATTTGCGTGCATTTGTGTGTGCGTGTGTGTGTGTGTGTGTAAATAATCATCAAATTAAATTTAAATCATTTACACACACACACATATGGTTAATATTTTGAGTACAATGTGTTGTATAAACACACAAAAATAAAAAAAAAAAATTCTGTAAGAAGGGAACACTTTTTTTATTTAAATTCAGACTGAATGCTTGTGGTAAAAGTTATTTGTTCAGGCCTGGGTGGGATGAAATAACTGGGGTATGTGACCTTATATCTGTTGAATACAGGTTGAATAGCCCCCATCTGCACCTGCCTCTCTAATCACTGAAAGCTCAAATCTGATTGGCCAAATATACGAGAATGGTGAGCTGTGATTGGCTAGGTACATGAGTATTGTTATCATTGCCCTTGGCAAGAACAGATTAATTTTTTATTTTATTTCAATTTGCTTGCTTTAGGGCATCAGGCTTTGACATAATGGCACATTTCAGTTGTTACTGTGACTGATTGATAGCCACAAGTGTATTACTTATTAATAGATTTAAAAACAAATGTCCCACTCTTATAAACCTAATATCTGGTAATGTCATTTGCTGCAGAATATGAAAAAAAAAAAGAAAAAAAAAGAAGAAAGTTTCAAAACTAACCTTGTATTTATTTTTGTAATAATTTTTTTTTTTAAATGTTTAAATAGATATATGTTTTTTTTTTTTTTTTTTTTTATGAAAATTATAATAAAATAATGAATAATATGTTTAAAATAATGTTTCATTTGAGCATAATTATGTTGTTGTTGTTATTATTACTGGTATGGTAGTTTATTAAATAAATTTTGATGGCTGCTTTCCAAGAGAACTTAATTTTATTTATTTAGTTAATTTGGAGACGAGGGAAAGGTTTATGTCAGAGAAATAGCTTACGGTCTTGCTTGTTTCATGCTTCAAAGAAAATTATACATTCATGATAAAAATATTTATTCTGATATTTGCTTTTTATTTTTTTTTTTTATGATGATTTATTTCCAATATAACATTTTATTAGAAAACTGAACTCATGGTTTAGTTCTATGTTTCAAAGATGAAACACATTGTATTTTCAGAATTATGACTTTAAAACAACATATGTAGTGCATATTTCATGGTCAGTCTCTCTTTGTCGTTTTCTCTTTCTCTTTTTTTCTACACACACACACACACACACACACACACACACACACATGCTTCAGGTGATCCTTCAATGTAATTTGCACTTCATTTACTTTGCTTGTCAGTTAAAACAGCGTGCGTGCATTATCGCACTTCTCCTGTCTTACAATATGTAAATAATTGTTATTTTACTGTTTAAATATTCTTTTTTAAACAAGCATTGTCACAGCAGACTCGATGATAATTACTATTTCATTCTGTGAATACGTGCACCCATTGTCAGAGTGGGTTTTTTTCCCCTCCGTCTTGCAATATTTAAATTATTATTATTTCATTGTGTGAATATCTGCCTAACATTATGCATCATTTAAACACCTCTTACACTCAGGAATTGATTGACTGTCGCTTGCCTAATTATCCACCCACACTCGAATGACAAGGAAATTTTCTCTGCTATCTTTCTCTTCTTTTTTTTTTTTTTTTATTCCCTTCTCCTTAATCTATTGATCTCCAGTTTGAGACAAATGATGGGAAAATTTGCTGTGAGTTTTACTCTGGGGAATTTGACCATATGTCATGATCGGTGGGGCTGTAACAATGAGTCTGCTATCAGCAGAGACAAGTGCAGGGCAATTAAGGTGAATGGTGCTGTAATTGTCTGTGTCAGCCTGCATGTGGGTTATTGTCTTCCTGGTCTGGTCTGCAATGTGCCTGGGCAAAGGATTTTGTATATATATAAATCATTTAAGCAGAAAGTTACAGATCTTAAAGTTGGAGTTCTAATACAGCTATTGTGGTCCTGTAGTCCTTTGAATCCTCAAATAGAAACATTTGGTTAACGCTGTAGTCTCTTATGGCTGTTTCTTTTATTTATTGTTTGTTATCTACAGTCTCCTCATAGTTCAGACTCAGAGGCCTTTGGTTAAAGTGGACATATGTCCATTATGGATGTTTATTGTTGAAATGTCTGGTGTCTTATAGAAATAACAGTCATTTGGATGAAGTTCAATAACGACCATCATGCTAATTGTTCAAATTACCACAGTCCACTCATTTTATGGAGCTGAAATTTATAGTTTGCTGGATGTGGTTGAGTAATATTTATTGTTGGAATGATAAGAGTCAATTATTGAATCAATACTCTAGATGTTTGGTTAAAGTGGAGTTATAACCATGTTTATTGTTTAGATGTCTGCAGTCCCTTATTGATTTGAAATTTAGAGCTTTAACATGTGGTTATGGCCCCCTTATTTGTTGTTCAGATGTCTAGCAGTTGCTGTTAAGTTGAAACTCAAGAGATGTTTGGTTAAATTTAAAGTTACAGACTTTGTATTATTTGTTGTTGAAATATCTTGAATACATTTATTTGATACAGTTTCAATATATAGACTACAAAAGGGTTACAGTTAAATATTCTTTTCAACACTCTTGCCATTAAATGACTTGTAGGGATAAAATTATTTTGGCTTATGTGAATTTCTTTAATAGATAATTGCTGATAGCTCACCTTTGTTCTTTGAAATGAGATTGTTTGGAAATGGAGGTGAAATACGCTCACCTTTTTAACTGTTTCCATGTTTTCAGATAAAAAAAAAAAAAAAAAAAAATAAGAAAGAAAAATATAGAAACATTTTGTTCTGCATTTTTATTATTATTCTGTCTGTTTTAAAAAGAAGTAAAAAAAAAAAAAAAAAAAAAAATACAAGTGATAACAAAATTTTAAATTTTTTTAAAGAATTTTTTTTATTTTATTTTTATTTTTTTTTCACTTCTGTCTTCTTGCATCTGGTGCTGCCAGATTGTGAAACGGACTTGGGCTCAGGGCAGGAATTTGACAAATAAACAAGACACATGTTCAAGTTTCATGTTTCCTCTTTTTAAACTCTCTAACCACAGTCAGATGTCTCCAGTCTGGTTGCCATGGTAACTGGTGCCAGTTTCTCCAGATTAATTCAGTGACAGGCAGTCAGGCAGGGTGCTGTTTTAATCTCTTTTGAAAGGCTTTAAGAAGAAGAAGAAGAAGAAAAAGAAAAAAAAAAAAAATGAAAAAGAAGAAAAAAAAGAAAATCTTGATGTTTGCAGTAATGAGATTAGTCTTTATACTACAGCTGTGATTCCAGGTTTTGCTGAATAGCATTTCTCAGATGCTGCTACCGTACTCACCACACTATAAGCCAAATGCTTCTCTCTGACAGTAACATACAGATTCCCTTTGATTATTAATGTAGTTGCTTTGGAATATTGTTAGTGATGTTACTAAATGACAGAGTTAATACTGTTGTTATAATATATGAGTCATAGGAATATTTTTGGTTAAGTTGATGTAAAATTAAAATTTAAAAAAATTAAATTGCTTTATAAATAAATATTTACAGTAACTAGTGCACTGTGTGTTTCATTATATAAATTCTTTCATCACTGCGTTTCATAACTTACTTATTTATTTATTATCCATTTGTACATCCATCCATCTGTTTGTTCACTCATTGATTAGTTATTTGGTCATAGAGTCGATTCATTTCTTTTGTTCATTTCTTTGTTCATTCATTAATTTATTCTTTTTTTGTTGTTCCTCTGCTTATCCATTAATTTACTGTTTTCTTCAATTCTTTATCATTCATATATCACACCAATTGTTCATTAATCCAGTTTTCATTACTTTTTTATATTTCTTGTTTATATATATTCAGTCATTTTATTTAATCTTCTGTTTGTTCCTCCATTCATATTTTACTGTCTGTTGATGAACTTTAGCCATTTCCCTAAACTAAATTATACACTGTGTATGTATATATCTCCTTATGTGTGTGTGTGTGTGTGTGTGTGTGTGTGTGTGCATGTGTGTATGTGTATATGTATATGTGTTTATGCCCCCCCCAGATAGATATATATATATAATTTGTGCTTATGAAAACAAACATACCTTAATGCTTTTGTAAACATCATCTGTTGAATAGAAACAGAATGTGCTTGTAACTAGATAACTCAGTGTTTTCATTCACCTGGCTGTGTACAGTGTAGTATGTTGGTTTACCTCATCCTATGTAGATGGTTTATACTACTGGTCTATCTGTGTATGTTATGTAGAAAACAAGTCTGATTCACCTGTTGTATGTTGTACCGGATGCTTAGTATTGCTGATTTGTTTTACATACTTGTTTGTTGAGGTTATTGTTTCAGAAGTGTGGAAGGTAGCATTATATATGTTCATGTGTGAGTAGATATTTTGTGTGTGTGTGTGTGTGTGTGTGTGTGTGTGTGTGTGTGCATCTAATATGTGGTTTTATACAATGATTTATTTTAAATTTTTATATTTTTAAAATTATTTTTTCTTTCTTTCTTCTTAAAATTTTAAGCTATTTTATATATTTTTAAATATTCATTCTTTTGTAATATATTTATTTGTATATTTTTCTTTATTCATAATTAGTACTCATTCATTTTACACTACTGTTATTATTATTATTATTATTATTATTATTATTATTATTATTATTTATTATTATTATTATTATTTATTATTATTATTATTGTTATTAACACTGATTATCACATGACACACATTAGAAACTTCTATAACGTACCGTAATCAAAGTTTTGATTGAATTGGCATATATTGTTTTCAGATACCTGTACTTCTTTTAATTGTAAATGTTATTCTCTCTGTGTTTTTTAGTTGCACAGAAGATTATATTGGTGAGTACTGCCAGGATCCCAACCCTTGCAGGGCAGATTTGTGTGAAAACAATGGAACCTGCATAATCCTGTCTAACTTTGAAGAAGGGCCAAAAGGAAAATGTATCTGTCCCATAGGTATGTGGAGTTATTTCCCCTGAATAGTTTTCAGTAAAGAAAATACAAACTGTTTTTAAAATTTGAAAATCAAATTTGTATTATTGTTGTTAATGAAAGAGGTATTTTCTTTGAAATGAAAATACATTTATAATTGTTTTTTTAAATTAAAATTATTATAATTTGTTATTATTATTATTATTATTATTATTATTATATATATTATTATTATTACTAAAGTATTGTGTATTTATGCTTGTTTTATCTGTATATATGTTTGCATGTCTTTCTTTATGTATTGTATTAAAAAAAACTATAAATATTAATGTTAAATTATTTTTTTTATAAAGCTTTAGGAGAGCACTGAATTTGATAACACAAAATACAAAATACATTTAATCTCCAATAATTTCAAAATTTTTCTTTATTTTCTGTACTCAAGCTTTTATGCAAGATTCATAATTTTATTAAAATTCATAAATTCGCGGTGTTTATTTTTCTCTCTGAGTGGACTCTACAGTTTTTTTCTGCAGTAAATTGCTATGATTTGATCAGGTATACATACACATTATCACTGTTTGTTCTCTCAGGATTCAATGGCACCCTGTGTGAGTTCCGTGACCAGAACAGTGCTTGTTACAGAAACCCATGTCTACATGGAGGCACCTGTCACAATGGAAAGACTCTCAACTTGTACATCTGTAACTGTATGGCTGGGTACAGAGGTAAGTCATAAGTCTGTTAACCCTTTGTCTCCCCAGAACTCTTCATGATATGTACAAACTGTCACGTCTCTTTGAATAACAGGGAATCCAAGAAATACTTAAAGCAGTCACAGAAATATTGAGAGTTATTTTGAGTAACAGGGAATCCAAGAAATGCTTAAAGCATTCACAGAAATATTGAGAGTTATTTTCAATAAATGGGACTTTTTTTGTGATGGTGATTTCATGAAAATGTGTTACTGGGTTAGTAAATATATAAATATATATAGGTGACTGTGGATGAATATGTAGTTGGGAATATTCATTCTACACTAGTTTCTTAGATGAAAACAGATGAAAAGGAAGAAAAAATATAATTGTACAATATGAATCCATTTGAATAGGATTTATAGTGATGTTGTTCAGTCAGATCTTTGCAGAGGTGTCTGTTACTGTTCTTTGGTAATGTGTGTGTGTTTCTTCTTCTAAATGACATACAGAATTTATCAAATGTCTATATATAAAAAAGTATGGAAAATATTTCAGTAACTGTTTCAAAAAAGAACAGTTTTAAATAATAACTAGTTAAGCATTATTCAAAGTCAAATAATGGTTTGTTGATTCAAAAGAATTATTTAATATAAAAGGAAAAAACATAGAACAAAGAAGAAAATATTTTAAAAAATGCATGCACTCAGTCTTTAACGACTATTTGTTTCAATGAAATAAGTTAATGGTAGAAAATACCTAGATACTCTTGAGTAATCAGAGATGACCTTACTGATGAATATTACATGGAATGGCAAAATCAGGTTTCCTCTCTTACATATTCATCTTCCTCATTTCATTCATTTGCCCCTTCCTTCTTTTCTTCATTCATTCATTCATTCATTCATTCATTCGTTTGTTTATTTTCTCAATTCTTTCATTCGTTTACTCTTTTCTTCCAGGCAGGCAGTGTGAGTACATTGACCACTGCGCCTCCATGCCGTGCAGGAACAACGGCGTGTGCACGTCGTCGCTGAGTGGGTTCACCTGCGAGTGTCCGGTGGGCTACATGGGCCGCACCTGCCGGGAGGACGTCAACGAGTGCAGGGAGAACCCCAGGCTGTGCAGGAACGGGGGGGAGTGCATCAACAGACACGGCACCTACGAGTAGGTTCACTTTCTGCTTTCTTTTCTGTTAAGATGTGAAATTAATGAGTGAAAACAAAATCTGTTTTGTTACTTGAAGATATTTTTTTTATCAGTACATCCAATCATGTATATATCTATACACACACACACGTATATATATATATATATGTATATACACACGCACACACACGTGTATATATGTGTATGTATATATATATATATGTATATACACACACACACACACATACATACACGGAGTAACAGAAAGAGTGAAACATAGATGTGTACACATTTATATACACACACATGAACACACACACATACTCACACACACACAGTCGTGTGTATATAAAATAACACGCTCTGTTCACACATCTATTTAACACACTGTCTTTGTTTATCTTACAGATGCCGCTGCCCACAGGAGTACACAGGCCGACACTGTGAGGAGCGGTACATCCCGTGTCACCCGTCACCCTGCCGGAACGGGGGAACCTGCATCAGCGACGGCACCCTCAGCTACAGCTGCACCTGTCTGTCAGGTAAGAAACATTTCTCTTTTTAATTAACAACCCAGTTAGTCTTCAACGACTTCACTGACTCTTATCCATCATCTAGACGTAACTTTTCTGTACATCATCCCAACCGAACCCAATCTTCCCATGCCAAGAAGTATCTTTCTTGATGTCATCTTGTCCCACCAGCCTGTATCAAGAAATATCTTCTCTCAAATATCATCTCTCCTGTGTGAATAAATAATAAGATGTGTCTACTTATAAAAACACCATCTTCACTTGTCAAAAACATCTCTCCCCCTCTGTCCCCCTCACCCAACCCATCCCAGGACAAGAACTTTCTCTTCCAGTTTGTCCCCATCCTGTTCATCATCCCATGTCAAAATGTAGCTCTTTTTGATGTCACCACACTCCAGTATATCAAGAAGTATCTCACTGTCACATTCAGTCCACATTCAAAATACTTCTCCCAGTGGATCCTTTGTTACCAATTACCACAGATAAACGTAGTCACTGAAGCATAAACTCAGGGATTTGTTTTAAATAAAAGAGGAAAACATTAATGTTACAAAAACTGGTTGTGATTTATGAGGTGTTATCTAACCCCAGACAGTGTGGTTTGACATTTTAATCACAGCATGAAATAAATCATTATAACTAATAACTGTTTGTGTGTCTTCTTCATTTGATTTTTACGTTCTTTTTTTTTTCTTTTCTTTTTTTTTGAAATATTTCTCCTTCTCAAAACTTAACAAATGTTATGGTCAATGAAAACCTCATTTTTCATTTCAGTGGGAAAATGTTAACATTTTAAAATGATCTGTTAGACAATTGGATATTACATTGATATTAATTACTCCTCAAACTGCTCAGGTCTGAGTATTAGAAATTGGTTCCATTCACTGTTGGTTGTAGAAAGTGTTAGCAATTTTGAAATTGCTTGTCTTTAATTTTTCTTTCTTCATACTGATATGTGTGTTCTCAGTGTCACAGAATCTGCTGAAAGTTAAAAATGGCCTGTCATTTTCATTTATCACATTGACATGCATGCTTTCATTGTCACAGAAATTATTAATATTTAAAAATGGTCTGTCTGTTTTTCATAATTTTATTAACACATTTTATTCATTGTCATAGAAACAGCCAACATTTTAAAAAAGAATATCTTTTTTTAATATTTTTTTTTTTCCCTTCATTTTATGGAACTGACATGCACTAATTCTTTGTCTTGACTGGTGTGTGTTTTCTTCAAATGTGAATCTGACATGTTAAAACACACTGCATCTTGGGAGTGATAATATCACTACATCTGGGCAATTTTCAGTCCATCAATCACTTTTACTGGCCTAGTGAAAGGATGAAGTCAAAAATCTCTCTGTTAGGTTGTTCTCCATTCTGTAAGGAAAAGTCAGATATCGGCACAAATTAGACTTGACACGTCCATTTCAACTTCCTCTGCTGTAGCAGATTTGACAAACAAAAAATACAAATGTCAGTTTTAGATTTTTGCTCTTACTGAGTAGATTTCCATTTGGTAAATTAAATGTTTTTTTTTTTTATGGAAGTGCTTTGATGTTAAAACATTTTTCTTACAAAAAAAATGACAACATGAGACACAACCCAACATTTGATGATTAAGCCCTGTTTTTCAGAGATGTGATGAAATCAAACTGGAATTCACAGAATTTTGTGATTTATTTTTTGAATTCTCGGAATGTATATAATAAATAATTTCAAATCCTCAGAAAGTATCTATTTCAAATATAATTTCACACTTTTTTGTTAAATGAAACATAAATGTGTTTTGTGTCTTTGAAGAAACATACAGGTAATATAAAACATGTCCCTTCCTGTTTTGCTAAAGTTACAAAACATACATTTGAATGTGTATACATGTATATTTTTGAATAGTAAAGTTTTATCTTAGTTGTAATAATGAGCATACAGATATTTAAAAATACACTCTCCTAACCAAAACCGACAGCAGATTATCAAAGGTCATGACATCCTGTATGAACATATATCTATCTATCTATCTGTCTGTCTGTCTGTGTGTGTAACAGAACAATGCTATACATTCGTCTCAAAACTACACATAACATTAGATATTTGATACCTGTTGGCTGATGATAGATATATCAGATATTTGATATCCAGTGGATGATAATAAATATTTAAATAAATGTGTTAGTTAAATATAATACACAGTCTGGAATAAGATTTAAAAAAAAAAAAAAAAAAAAAATGTATTCATGGGTAAACAAATGTTTAACAGACACAAGAGAAAAAATAAACTGAACTGCTTTAATTGTATTGTAAAACAAACACAAACCTCAATTTGTTATTAACTTAATACAGAAAACAGCATCCGTGAGTTACACATGGTATTTGTAGGCAACGATTAGAGATGACATTTTAGTTTTCAAATGGTAATTTTGTTTTTCTGTTACAAACTGTGAGTTATGGGTTCTGTATGTATATACGTGTGTGTGTGTGTGTGTGTGTTAGCTACACACATGGGAAATACCACGTATATATGTAGCTGTGATTATGTGTTAGAGTGTATGTAATAATATGACAATTACAAAACACAAACTGTGTTCTTGTTTACATTTCTTACTGGTTATTTAGTGCCAGTCAGTTTGTTGAAATGGAATCAGAGATAGAGAGAGAGAGAAAGTAAGAGAGAGATATAAAGAAGGAGGGAGAAAGTGTGTGTGTGTGTGTGTGTGTGTGTGTGTGTGTATGTGTGTATATATATATATGGTGGCACTGAGAATCAGTATATATGTCTATGAATATTTGTGTTTATGTGTAAATGTGTCTGTGATTGTGTATTGTTTTCAGATGTATGTGTTATTGAATATGGTTCAATGTTATTATGTATGTATGTAAATAAGTGAGTGACTGTGTGGTTATGGGTATGGGTGGATTTATAGGTTGGTAGGTTGGTAGAGTTTATATGCAGGTTAGTTTTGTATATGTGTGTGTATATATATATATATATATATATATACATACCTTTTCAATGCTATTCTCAGTTTTCAATAAATTTAATGTCATGTTACATACAAGGATAATAACTCAGCCAGAATATGTTTTATCTTCAGATTCATCATGCACAACTTTACATAAATCGTCATCATTGTTAGAAAACCACAAACCTGCCTGGAGTTCAGTAATCTAACACTCAGATCTTTCTTTAAGTTTTTTTGTCATTTCTTTTCCTTTTTTTTTTTAAATTCATCATCCATCATGGGGGAACAAAATAATTTTTTAATAATAACAAAAAAATAAAAAAAAAAAAAAAAAAAAATAAAAGGTGTGTTGTTATTTGTTGCTGGAGTCTCTGCTATTCTTTGTCGACTATTTGTGGTACTTGTGTTTGATCAGAATGCACCCAGAGTGAGATTTCAAACTGATAGTCTTCACTTTTGTCACTGCTGGCAGTTTGTGCATGAATACATGAAGGGATGTCTTCCATGGTTTGTGCACAGAAGTAGATTTTAGATATTGGTGGGGTGAACCGAACTATTTAATTGGTGTTAACCTTAAGGAAACAGTATATACTAATTCACTTTGTGTTTTTGTTTTTTTACATCTCTGTGTGTGGTGTGTATTCGTTTCAAGGTTCTTATGTGAATGATATTTAATTTACTACTGTGAAATTATGAAAAAAAGAACAAAGTAACCTCATAGAACTTACATCTGTACAGAGATGTAGAATATATATAGAATCTGTACATATACAGAACATACATATCTCAGTACATTTATATATATATATATATATATATATGATCTATCAGAATTTTTTGCACATGATACAAAAATCTGTCTTTTTTACTTTGTTTTTAAATTATAAATATCTGAATTTTTCAATTTTCTTTGTTCATAATTTTTCATTTTTATTTTTTGTAATTCCTTTCACATAACACCAAAAGCCTTTTCACTTTTTCTTACATAAGCCATGATAAGGCCTGTTTGCTTCTATCTTTCTCTCTTTTTTTTAATATTTTAATTTTAATTTTTTAATTTTTTTATAATCTTAGTCTTTTCCTTTTTCGCAAGATATCAGCCATTTTGCTTATGAGTTCTTGCATAAGGTCTGGTATTAAGTTTCTAAACAGTTGTGAGAGTAATTGGCAACAAGAGCACTGACAGTGTGACATTTCCCATGGAATGTGGGCCAGCCTGTGTGCCACTGCTACCACTCTGACACCATGCTGCTACATCTGCAGCGTGGAGGATGTTTGTCTGCTGCGGTGGAGGATGTTGGCCTGCTGCAGAGACAGACACAGCTGAATATTGCCTTTCACAACTTTCATCTGTTTTTAGTTAATATTTGAATATTTGAAATGCAGAGATCCTTTTTTTTTCTCTCTGACAGAGCCAGTTAAAAGTCAGTTGTATAAGGTGACGAGAAAACCAGTTTCTTTTATTAGCTTTTTGTTCATAATTTTGGTACATTGCAAGTTGTCAAGTGACTCAGAAAGATCAAAGACGATTCCTTTTGTTAAGATTTCGTTTATAATTTTGTTTCAAGTTTTTCAATTAAGTAACAACAAATGCATAAAGCTTTTATTAAGTTGTAAAGAGCATATACTTTGAACAATCATGATTTTGTAACAATAGTTTGAAATGTGCAGTTACATACAACATTAGGAAAGCCTGGTGGTCTATCCACTACAGTTATATAATGACATGTGTCTATGATTAAGAAATGAAACCAGCTGATCTGACTGATAGAATAGTTTATGCCATTATTCCACATCAGCTGTATAAGTTGCTACACTACTGAATAAACACTACAGAGAAAATAACAAACAAAAACAGCTGCTCTAATCACTGCACTTCCATATTGCACAGTCCTACTACAGTTTTCTGTGGCATTATTTCACTACCTACATATGCTGTTACCTTACTCCAGCTGTATATGCTATTATCCCACTAATATGGTGGTAGCCCAGTGGTCAGATCTGTTGATTTCATTTCTTATTATCTGTATGATCTGTAATCAGAGTTATAACATTACATCTGTCATCATCATATAGGTAAAAAAACATGAAATCGACTGCTCTAACTGCTGGGCTACCACTGCTCCCCGCTGTTTAGAATTCTGATGTTTATCCTGTATACTTGTTCATAACATGTCTAATCAGAGCACTAATTGGCCTGGGAAAATGAACGTGACCTTTTCAAAACTTGTGTGCCACAATTGTATTTTCTATGTCGATGTACTTGTATAACTTGGGTCACTTCTTTTCACACACAATGGCTGAGAGAGAGTTAGCAGCACATGAAATCGTCTGTACATACCTGTGTATTGTGTTGTGTCCATCATCTTGGCTTGATAAGAAAACAGTTTTGATTTCTCTCATTGCTCTTATGTTGTAAAGAAATAATTGAAATTGTTTTCTGTAGTTTTCGATTGCTCTTATGTGTATTCTATCATATTCAGCATCTCTGCTTAAAAAGAATATTTTTCCTTTGTTTTTTTTTTCATTGGTCTGAAAAAAAATTGCTTTATATTTAACCTTTAGAAAATAGTTTTATGTCTAAGGTTGTTGTGATTGACAGGGTAAATGTATTTTATATAAACTTGGCTGGTACATATGATTTTTTTTTTTTTATTTTTATTTTTTTTTTTTTTTTTTTTTTTTTTGGATTATGAATGTGTAACTATTTATTTGTTTATTTTTAATAACAACTTACGAATGTATGAAAATATTTTGTTTTATTTGTGTTCAGAATGTACATTT
The DNA here is from genome assembly GCA_012295275.1 of Chrysomallon squamiferum. Classification (NCBI taxonomy): domain Eukaryota; kingdom Metazoa; phylum Mollusca; class Gastropoda; order Neomphalida; family Peltospiridae; genus Chrysomallon; species Chrysomallon squamiferum. The sequence continues at coordinate 3,124,032 of CM022672.1, read as the reverse complement.
TGTATAAATGCATGTGTGTCTTATTATTTACTTTAAAAAGATTAAATGAAAATTGTTTAATGACATTTAGGCAAAAATTTGTGAATTAATCATTTTTCTATTAAAATCTGATATATGCCAATAGGTATTAATTATATATTATCAGAAAATGATTTTAATAATTTTATTTATCTCTGCTAACAAATTAAAAACAAATAATAAAAAATAATAATAAATAAAAATAATAATAATAAAATTAAAAAATTAAAAAGGAAAAATGGACTAAACTAAGATATAATTATTGGAGCACTGGATGATATGGAAATTACCTAGTCTGAAGACTTGATCCAGTGACCTCTCCTACCTGGAACAGACAGACATTATAATATTCAAGCTGCATTTTTTCTGTACAGATTCATTCAAGTTGTGTTGTTTATCAGAAACAGAGCTTTGTAATTAAACATATAACAGGTAAAACCAGAGAGCTGTGTTAAAAACTTCTCACGAAATCGGAAACAAATTCAATCAAATGAAAACCTACATAAATCATTTCTCCGTCAACAAATTAGTGTGACATCAAAAGTGGCCCAAATTAAAACATGGCCATAAAAACAAAATTCATTGGCCATTTACTAATAACTGTAATACCAGTGGATTTATTTGCCATTACTGCTAAGTATATAATACTGCTGGTGGTCAGTCCTGTGGGAACAAAGAGTAGGAAGTTTTATGTGTATTTGATTAACAAGAACAGTTCATTTCAACATGTATATATGACCAATTAAGCAGTGGTAGAATAACAGGTATGAAAACTTACTGTTCACGCAGGTTTGATGACTTTGTAAACTCGTAAAATAGCTGTAAAATGTTTGCTGGTGTAAATTTTACAATCACGTCCGGTGTAATAATGTTAGTGAATGAGAACTGTATGCAGTAGCTGTATACTGGACAGTCAGACCGTGAGTGTATGGGTTTATGTGTGTGTGTGTGAGAGAGAGAGAGATTATGGATGAATGTGTGTATGTGAGAGAGATATTGTGTGTATATAGATGTCATGTGAGAAAGGGAGAGAAATATTTATTTTTGTAAAATCTTGTGTTACATATGTATCACTCTGTATGGAAACCTGATACTTATATGTATGTCATTATGTAAATGTATATGTGTATGTCTAAGCATTTGCATACATCACACACACACAAAATATTAACCAGATATTTGTATTATCATTTTCCCATGCATTGATCACGTGCTAATTTGAAAACAGTAGAGGAGAAGTGGAGCTAATTGACTCAGACACTTTTCATATCTTACTATGTGATCAAAGAGCACATCGATGCAGATCTGAAATGCATTGTAATGAAGTCATGCTGGATGTTGGCAGTCCCACACACAGCCTGCAGTTCAAGCTCGACTGCTGAATTAAAAATAGTAGTTTTTCATTTGAAGAAATGATTGCTTTGCCGTACCTGCTGTGGCTTGATTTAAAATAGATATAATGTAGAGACTAAAAAATAAAATTATAATAAATAAAGAATCCAGCAAAAAAAAAAAAAAAAAAAAATAGAAATCTGTTTGGATAAGTTTCAGCAGTAAGATGGCTGAATTTTGTCTCTTTTTAAATTATAATTTTTTACAGGTTATTTTATTATCAAATTATTTATAAATGAAATATAATTAGGTGCTCACTGAATTTCAGAAAAAATACAAGAAACAAGTTGTCTTGGTATACAGTTACTATTGTTTTTTGGGTTTTTTTGAAGTTAGGCATTTTAATTGATAATTTTGCATGAGTTATGTTTTATTACAAAACTGTTTATGAATGACATAATAATAGCTTAACTTGGCTGCTGCATGTTTTTTTGTTTGGTGTTTTTGTCGTTCTGTGAGAAAAGTTAAAACGAACTTTTAAATGACACTAAAATAAAATATGTGTGAAATGTGTTAGTTTTTTAGATTTTTTACTAATACATGAAGTGTTTTCGGTTTTGCATTTTTCTTCTTTTTTTTTTTTTTAATATTGTTATTTTCCTTATGAAGAGTCAAAAAGAACTTTCAAAAGACACAAAAAGGAGATATAGGCTTTCAAAAGCATGTACGATTTGCATTGTTTGTTTTTCATGTTTTTCAAGGCCGGTTTGGCTTTAAAATGATGTTTGTTTAAATCAGAGTAAAGGAATGCTCAAACAGACAAAATCGTAGAGTTGCTGTGGTTTGTACGACTGCGGAAACACAGAGAATGAGAGAGTTATTCATCGCCAAAACATCACAGAAAGACGGATGACAAACAATGATTTGTTTGTTTTCTTCCCAATGGCTGCATAGTTTTTCAATAAAGCAAACACTCTGACAATGCACTGGGTGGAACTGCTGGTCTACTCTGGCAGGAGGAAGCTGTCTCATAAACACTAACAAAAAGGAAAAAAAAAGGAAAATAAAAGGACAGTAGATAAGGACACAGATGGACATTTAGAGAAAATCTGCTGGCATTTTCTGTAGGTAAATTGTAATCTCTGCTTGTGACATTTTCAGTGATATGAAGAAATATGTGTTTTGTTAGGGGAATATTCAGTTTTGACCTTAGTTGTGTTTTGAGGAAATGGATATTTTGTCTGATCTGACATTTGCTCTCTGTGGATTAGTCTTGTAATAAGGTGGACCAAGTCGTCTGAATGAAAGACACTCAACAAGAGAGGAGCCATCTGATAGTTTTCTGGATAACATGGTTTGAAAGAGATACCAACATAAAAAGAATCAGATCCAGCGTACTGGATCCTATACTTCAAAAGAAACGCTTCAGTAACAAACAAAAAAATAAAAAATTGGAAATCCTAAGGTGATTTAAAGTTTTATAAGAATAATCTTCATCGAGGAAGAACAAAAGATTTCTCATTCTGTAATGCTGTATTTAAAAATGTCGTTTTGGTCTACGTGACATTTCTGCTTCAAGACTTATCCAGTTGTGTTTTAAACTTAGCTTATCCTAAAAAAAGAAAGGAACTGATTTTACATACTTCAATAAAATCATTTTTTAAGAAGAAATTTATATAAAATACTGGACTTTTACATTTAAATTCATATCTTCAACAAAGTAATTGAAAAAAAACCTAAAAAATGGTTCTCAGTTTTTCTCTTTTGACACGTATTTTAAAGACAAATTGTTTAATATGAAGGATCCAGAAATCTGAGTACATGATAAGCATTGAGAAAAGAAAAAAAAAAAAAAAAACCTATTCTCTTTCAAATGCCACATTTCTCATATTCTGAAGCAGAAAGGAAATATATTTAAATATGGAAAATTTTGACATGTAAACTGGAAGGGAAAGAAGTATTAGATTAAGAAATTATTTATAAAAAACAAATTAAAAAAAAAAACACTTAAGATATCAGCAGGTGTCAGAAGAATACTAACAGATTAATTACTGAGTAGTAGCTTAAAAAATTTATATATCTTAAAAAATATATATATAATAATAAAAACAAATTAAAATTAAAAGATATTAAAAGAATTAAATAACTTAACAGCTCCTCCAGATTATCCATCAGCTAACACAGAGATTACCAAAATATTTGTATTTAGAAGAGGACAACATCTTGAAGGAAATTAATAAAAAAAGTACTTTTCATTCTTTTTCTCTCTCTTTTTCTGTGTCTGGTGTTATTTTGAACAGTAATATGTAATTATTGTTTTAAATGGTTCTGCACATCATTCAAAAGTGGATCTTTTTAAACATATTTTTAATAACAGAAGGTGTTAAAAACTTTATGGATATCTATACAGTGTTAATATGGAGAATTTATGTAACTAAAACTTATTTTTTCTTGCTTGTGTAATGACAAAAGTGTGAAAAAAAAGCAGCTTTTTGAACACAGAAATAATTAAAAAGAAAGGAAATAAGTGAAAGAAGGAAGACATGAACTTTTTATATAAAACCTAAAACTAGTCTATTTTGTTTGGTATTAATTTAGAAGATTAGTCAGTAAGCATTGCTTTTGTTTGTTTGCTTTTTTAGTAGGAAAGGAAAGGGAAATTATTTAAATGAAAAGTTAACTATTATGTAATAATCACTTAACTTTAATACATTTATGAACTGAGTTCATAATCACAGACTGCTTGAAATCATCATCAGTTTTTAACATCTTACTCTAAACGAAGCCAACCTACACAGGATCTTTCAAAAGTGATTTTCTGAACTCTGCTGTGTACTCGTGTTTGCAATTCTTTGATGACTTCTACTGGATTTTATTTCTGACTATTTTGAACTACCACAATTCTTCTTTGTAATTGTCAACAACATCAGCTTGTGATTTTTCTTTCTTAAATATGAATTGTTGTCACAAGACCTTGCTGACTGCTATCTAATATTTAGGTGGGTTTTTTTCTTAATTATTTAATTTTTAAAGTGTTTTAGATTATTCTGAGGTAGATGTTGTCACAGTATTAACAACATCAGCTTATGCAACACGTTTTTTTGAGAGAGGTTTTTCCTGTCTTGGAGTAATTGTGTTCATAATAACAGAGTACAAAGTGATTTCTTCATGTATTTAAAAATCCTGTCACAAGCTGTTTTTAAGACACAGATAGCTCTGAGCTGTAATTAATTAAGCCAGCTTATTATGTAAGATTGTTTTTATTGTTTTTGTGTTAGTTTTGCAAGGGAGTTTTCTGTTGAGATCTCATAATTCCCAGTGTAAGCTGCGATATTATAACAGTACTCAGTGAATGAATAACCAGTAGCCACAGTCATCTGTCAAGTGTCAGAAGTTACTGGGATGATAAATACCAAGATGATTCCATTGTGATGTATGGATATTGTGTAGCAGAGCTGGCTTCCTTCAAGGATTAATATACGAGTAATTAATTATGGAAATGATGCTTACGTTCAGTTACGTATGAACTTGTATCATTTGGATGTATGTTTAGTTGTCATATATGACTGCATGTCTTTGGTTACATATACTGTTTAGATAAGTTGTAAATTTAACTTAAATTACAACTAAAGTAAATTTATTTTTAAAAACTTACAAACAGATGTGAAAGAAATGTTATGCAGTTTAAATAAAATAAATGAATTTAAGATATTTTATTAATTTAAACATTAAAACAAATGTGTTTATTATTTTAAAAAAGATAAAAAGATAAAAGATGAAAAAACTGATAAAGTAAAAAAAAACTTAAAACTTAAAAAAACTGGTAGTTAAATGATTAAAATGGTTGCAATAAAACCATGATAAAATAAATGTTCTGTTTAAATTAGCAAAAAAAAACACTCGACTATCTTACCATTTTATACATTGGTAACAAAACTTTGAAATATTTTTACAACTTAATTTTTTTTATTTTTCTCAGCATAACTTTTAAAAACAGAATAATTATTCAGATTTTCTGGCAAAATATTCATCTTTATTGCATTATCCACTGAGAGGATTTAAAAAAACTAATACTGGAATAATTAATTTCTGTTAATACTGATGCAGTGACACAAGACCAGAAATACATTTACTAACTCTGGACCATGGAGCTTGTGTTTGGAAGCTTTCCTGAAACTTGAGCTGCTGGGAAAAGTGCTGAAAGAACTCTTTTGTGAATAAGACCAGAATTTTTTTTTTTTTTTTTTTTTTTTTTTTTTTTTTTTTTTTTTGCCGCAAGGTCAGAAAGTTTTTGTTACAAGAACGAGTTCTTTTTTATGAATTATAGCGCTGCAGAACTGTGCCAGTACTTAAAGAGTATGTGATAAGGTTTTTGCAATTTGGGACATGTTCAGCATAAGTGTAACAGTAATTAAAATAACTTGGAGGCAGCAAGAAAAATACTGAGACTGGAAGTCAGAGTCTGTTTAGCCAGTTTGTGTAGTATCTAATAATAATAATAATTAGTTAATAAAAAGAAAGGTGATTTGAGAATGAAATTATAACAAGTAATTGTAGAATTAATCAATTTTAAATCTGATATATTTAAAGTTACAACAGAAGGATTTCATGAAATGTTGTTTAGAAAAAAACTTAACATCTGAAATAAACTTTTAATAAACATGTTGAAAAATATTTTTGAAATATTTATTTAAAAAAAAAAAAAAAGAAAACTTAAATTTTTGAAACTTTGTTTTGAACAGTGTTTAGTAATAATAAGTAATAAGTTAAATAAAAATAAAATAAGGAAGGTAGTAAATAAAAAGAAAACAGAGCTGGACAACAACAACAACAACAACAAAACTCATATTATTGTCTGACTCAGAACTGTTGAAATAATCAGTAATTTTTACCAGCAACAAAATCAGAATGATCAAAATAATGATCATTGTTGAAACAGTTTTGTAATCATCAGAAACATTATCAACATATATACCACTTCTCAACCAGTCTTACCAACTTGCACATCATTGCCAGTTAAAGCTAACTAACTTGGATGCTGTCAATCAGTCTCTTAAACCAGGAAAAAAAAAAGAAGAAGTTTATAAGGTGAAAAGTCCATCTATTCAACAGGTGTGTGGATGAGGACAGTCACTAACACAGTCACTAACACAGTCATTTTTTGTGAAAAAGTCTCAACGACATTTAGACCAACATGACAAAAGGTCCCCTTATTACCATGTGAATGGCTGACTTCCTTCAAGCAGACCATGTGACCAGGGTCTTATAACTGTAGGCGCTGGAGTGGAACACCAGTAGCTATCAACTGGTGGATAGATACTCTGGTAGTGGGGAACAGCTTGTGTGGACCTAGTGTGTAAAAGTTTAAAAACTCAGTCTCTCTCTCTCTCTCGTCGTGTAACAGAATTTCGTGTGTGTGTGAAATCTAATGTGGATTTTCTTTTCTTTCTTCAATTCTCCCTTTTTTTGCTGGTTTTGGTTTTTCTGAAATTGTTGTGCTCATTTTGGATATTGCTCTTGACAAGAAAAGTATGTAGCAGTTTTGTGAAAAAAAACGATGGCTAACATTGGAGTACCAATATGGATGTTTTGGATTCTTTTTTTCTCTAGCTGTAAGTATATATATATATATAATATAATAAATACTGTTTATATGTGGTCAGTATGTATGTATATGTGTGTGTGTGAATGTGAGAGAGAAAGTTTGTTGTTGGAAATCAAAAGCTGAACCATCAATACCCTAGTTGTGTTGACTGCTGTGAAGTTGTAACATGTATATCCCAGAATTTAAAATATGTTGGGCAGTTCACATACATAATGATATCCTTTCAGTTTTTAATTCCGGTTTAATAGAATAGTGATCTGTTACATTAGATTTAAACAAGTATATTTTATTTCTCTTGTATTTAATAGTTTTAACAGATAGTATTTTGGTATTTTATTTTATGTTTATTTGGTTTAATATTTACTGTGAAAATTATTTCAGTTTTATATAAAAGTGTTTTCAGATTTTTGTTACTCTTCATTGTAATTCCTTTTAAACTGAACAGAATTCATTTAGTGAAATACCATGTTAAGTTGTATTAGTTCTTAACAATATTCTATTTCAGTTTTTATTCTGTCTTAAATGAAGTTATATATCATTCTTAGGAATTGTATAAAATTCTAATCAGATGTGTTTAAAAGTTTTACATATTAGTTTGGTTGTGTTAATTTTAAATAGTTTTAACACACATGGAGATTCTAACATTGTTTTGCTTAATACACTTCTAATGTTTATTAAGTTACACCCAGTTCAAAACTGTATTTTAGGATAATTAGCTATTACCATAATTTCTAAAACAGAATGTTGTGTGTTATTTTAAAACATTTTAAATAGATTAAAATAATAATAATAATAATAATTGTGACATTCTATTCTTATCAGAGTTTTAACCCTTTCTTTTTTTCTTAGATATAAACGACATACAGTATTTAATTCCATATAGCTCTCAGTATTACATATTTAAATTTTTTAATATACAGTCTGCGTGTCTGTCAGTCTGTCTGTAGAAATGCAGACAGGACAATGCAGGGTGACTGGAGACTCTGACAGGAATCAGTCTGTTGGGATTACCAGGGATTTTGCTGGTGGTGACTTTACATGTTGTGAACAGAATTAGAAATCCCAGATCAGTTATTTGAATTATAAAAATTCTTTTACCCTCCTTTCTTCTCACTTCTCTCCTTTAATGTACTCAGTAGGTTACTAGGTGCACAGTTCATGAAATAATTTAATAATTGCATTTTTGAGATCGTTGAAGAATATATTTATTAGGAGAGACAGACAGAAAGGTTCAAGCATGGTGTCTTGGGTATTGAAAATAATAGAATTAAAGCTGTAATGTTTGTATTTTAAAATATTTGATATGTATATATATATATATAGATGGATATACACATATGTGAACACACACAGACACACACACACACACACACACATGAACACACTTATTAGCTAGTTATACCTTACAAGAAAGACACAGAAAAGATTGAAACATTCCACAAGAGATGTACACCAAAAACAATAGGTTTCATTATATAATAATGTTTTTACTGTGATGTATACTTTCATGATAATGAGACAGCTTAGTATGGTGCAAAATCAGTTTGGTCAAATCTGCAGACTTTTATTTTTTTTAATGACAATAATAGCTTTTAAAGGACAATTGGAAATTTGCTTGAATTTCAAGAAGCACTCTGACCAAACAGTAAAGTAACTTATACTTTGAGAACCAGTTAGTCCTCTTAAAACACTGCAAATTGTTCCACTCAAGTTGTAAGACATTCATTATAATTAATGACATAAAACCATTTTAAAATTATACTTATGACCTTTTTGTGCCACAGATATTTTAAAGTATTCAGCATAATTAACATTTTGTGAACCATTCTCAAAATAGTTCAGCTATCATTCAATAATTCATTTTAAATAATGTTTTGAAAATCATTTTAACATTATGAGTCTGACCTCATTGTCACTCTGTAACTCACTTTTAAGTAATGATTTGAGAATCATCCTAACATTATGTCTGTGATTATCTTATCCAGCAGGACTTTATAACTAATGATTTGAAAATGATTATAACATAATGAGTGTGACCATACTGTCACTGTAACTCAGTTTTAATATAACCAACGATGTGAAAATCATTCTGCCATTATGTCTATGACTATGCTATCCAACAGGATTTTAATATATTCCTTATAACTAATGATTCGAAAATGATTTTTATCATTATGACTGTGACCATACTGTCACTCTGTAACTCAGTTTTAATACATTTTGTCATCCAGCTGGATTTTAATACATTCATGATAAGTACAGTTTTGAGAATCATTCTAACATCATCATGTCAGCGATTATCTGACTCAGTTGTATTTTAATCATTCATTATAACCAATCATCTGCAAGCTGATGACAATGGTGACGTTGTCACACTGTTTGGACTGTGATGTGTTTGCTGGTCGTGGTTTACGTCAGGCAGCAGGCAGGAAGGAAACCGTGAATAGTCGACATTAGTGCATCCGCCAGCTAATGACAACACAGAGCAGACCTGACCTTTGAGTACATCATCGAAGGCTGCTGTTGTCAACGCTGTTCACATGTGAAAGTAGCTGTTATGGTGCAGGGCTGGGGGGTTTTTCCACTGAAATACATAACTGCAGTAATATTTTTATAGTTAATACAGTACAACAGCTATTTCAGTGTCATGGTTTTGTTGTGTTTGTAGAATTTATTAGTATAATTTCAGTTAAAATAGTTATTACAGTACAACAAAACAGTTTCTGTATATTAATTTTAATACAGTTATTTTAGCATAACAGTCACACACATGAACACACACATATTTCAAAACTGGACTCCTTAATTAAACCTTAATTCCCCCAATAATCAAAGAATTCCTGTGATACATCAAACACTAGAAAATGTAAAACCTCAGTAAACCAACCACTCTTCCAGTAAGAACACTTTACTTGCTCCTGACGTGGTGATCTGAACATGACAGCATTCTTCAACAGACATTTCAGCATTACATTATTTATAACACACATTTACAGCACAACAAAATACACAGGTTACAAGTGCCATGGCACCTTTCAGATCTGAGCGTGTTTACTATCAGTATAACAATATCAAACCAGATCACAGATATCAACATGGTAATATATCAAATCCAATATCACTGGGAATGTTCCCACACTGTAACAGTTCCACTGTATTCACATTAGTACAAGTACTGTTGTATTAGTTGTATTTACATTACAATGGTACTGCTGTATATATATATATATATATAAATATATATATATATATATATATATATATATATATATATATATACTGCATAGCAGCACTGCTGTGTGTATGTTGTCATCGTCGTCCCACGTTGTAGATGTCAACGTAGTTCACAGTGAAAACACTGGTCAGAGTGGGTAGGGCAGTGTTTTTAACTGATACAGCTATTTTAATACTGTTTATCAGTAACACACTCCTTCCTTCGTTTCCTCTCTGTGTGTCAGTGTTTGTATTTTGAGAAAAGCTGTTGGCTGAAAGGGATGAATGTAACAGGATAATTAGAGACTATTAAGTGATTATGGAAATATTTATCTTTCTGGGATTTATTTTACATCTGTATCTGAGTCAAATTTTTGTGTCTCTCTTTTTTTTTTCTCTTTTTTTTTTTTAAATTTCTTGTGAACTCTTTTTCTCCATCTCTGTCCTGTTTCTTTCAGCCTGTATGTTTTCACAAACACACACACATAGTCACACACACACACACCTCTAACAGAAACATTTATAAATACAGAAGACACCTCACAGAAACAAATACAAGCAGAAACTCACTAAAACACACATACATACAGACACACGTGACACTTATATACATGTACGGAAGAACACATTCACACACAACACTTACACACACACACACACACACACACACACGAGCACACGTGCACACACGCACACACACACACTCTCTCTCACACAGACACACTCACACAAAGTGTCTGCCCTACACTGTTGCAAAGTCAAGTATAATATTCCTGTTGGCAAACTCGTGTCACGTAAGTAATTGTTTTCACAGTGGGTCTTTGATCGCACACAGCGCTGAATCAGCCCAGAGAGATTTCTTTTATTCATACAGTGAAAATAGCTCAGAAGTGAATCACACACTGGTTTTAATGACCACTTCTTATTGTCACATGTATATGAATGCTGTAACATGTAGCAGTGAACTAGTGTTAACTGCAGCGGAGGTGGTTCAAATAATACAGCAGTAAAACCGAACAGTGAGAAGAGATTTTTGTGTTAGGTCGCTGACTTCATATCATCTGATACAGAGTTTAAAAAAAATTTAAAAAAAAAATTAAGAATATGAATGTATTATTCATGGGTATACATGATTACCTGCAAATATATGCATACATATTCAATACATAAATATATATAAAATATATATATATATATGTATATGACCTACCACATGCACTTAAAAACATATGTATAGACAAACAGACCAAACACATGCAAACTTCATAAAGAACTCATTACTAAATAATAACAGTAATCATGGGAACTCATCAGATACTTTCAAATCTGGTCATACAGAAGACATTTTAAAATATATATTTGTTTTTTAACATTCACATATTTACAAATTTATATATATATATATATATATATATATGTATATTCAAATTTATTTTCATTTCAATGAATTTTATATGTAATTTCATAGAATAAAATTTAGATACAGCCATTATAATGAACATTTAAAAAAAATAAAAATTGTAAAAATATCACTTGAATAACAAAAGTTTTAAATTAACAGTTGACAAAACACACAGTTGGGTATTCACTTGAATTATAATAATTCATTTTACAAATGGTTCAAAAGTAACGATCTTATGTAATCACTTGAATGGTAACAATTCAGTTTACAGGTAATGAAAAAAGCAATAATGTGAGATGATCAGTTGAATGATAACAATTTTCAGTTTATACAGGTGATAAAAAAAAGTAATGGTGTCAAATAATCACTTGCGTGGTAACAGTTGGTGTTTATTAATGACAAAAAGCAATAATGTTACTGGTCTTGTTAGCCAAGTCTACTGGAGGGCATGATATCACTGCCACACAGCCTGCAGGCTGATTATAGTCCATCCACTGATTAGTTAGCTATCAGACACACTTGATTTGCAAATTACCTGTAAGCCAGAGGAACAAAGAGTGAACCTTGCAGCAAATTAATATTTTAAAACACTGATTGTGTATTTGATTGGATGTTTAGTTACTATTGTCTGCATCCTCTCTCTCTCTCTCTCTCTCTCTCTCTCTCTCTCTCTCTCTCTCTCTCCCTCTCCCCCCCTCTCTCCCCCTCTCTCTCTCTCTCTAATTTCTCATTCTCTATCTCTTTTCCGTGTCTCTGTCTTGTTTCCTGTGCACACAAACATTAGTTACTTAACTGACATCTTAACTGAAATATTTCTAACAGTCACTTTATTCAGTCACTCGTGTTTTAATTAGTCTCTTCTATTGAACAGACTGTGCAGATGTCATGTACCTGTCTGTGTATTCACACAGTTTGTGTGCATTTTACACACAAGTAGTTTGTCACACACAGGTACTAGTATCTTTTCCCACACACAGAAACATTCACCTTTTCACATCTACCTGTTAGGTGGCAGTCAAGAAACAACACTGAAAGCCTCTCATATATACATGTATTATTAATAATAAAAATAATAAAGTAATAATATAAATATAATCACGACACCAATAAACTTAGTGAGTTAAAATTATCAATATCTGAAGATATTTGGTTCAAAACAAAAAGTACGTGTTATATGAAGTAATAATAATTCAAATACAAAAAAGCACCCAAAACAAAACAATACCCTAAAGAGAACAACAACAACAAAACAGATAGACTGATACTTTTAACACCTGCATGAGACATTTGTGTGTTTAAATTTAGAATTTGTCTAATAAGAGAATGTGATACTTCAATTGTGCTGTTAGAAATTTTCCTGCCTTTCTTACCCACTCTTCCTACCCTTCAAAATATGTACAGCATATCAAATAATGAAACCAGATATTATAATTATTCACAAAGGAATGCCAAAAAAAAGAAAAAAAAAAGAAAAAGAATTAAGTTAAAAACTCCAACAAAACAGAAATAATAAAATTTAATACATCCATACACGTGTGGTGTGTGTGTGTGTGTGTGTGTGTGTGTGTGTGTGTGTGTGTGTGTGTGTGTGTGTCTGTGAGATACTGTTTGTCTGTTTACAAATATATACATATGCACTGTGTCTAAACTCATGCTGTGAAACCAATGGGCCAGGTTAATGAGTTTGCTTGTGATGTAGGTGACTGGACAGGTAAAGCCAGGTGAAAGAATCTCACACTTATAAGCCACACATTGACTCAGATTTGTTCCAAGTAGAAACTGCTCTGTATCATGCTATATGGACATAAATAATGGCCGGCTTTATCGAACTGATCTTTATCTCATGTAAACTAATCCAGCTAGGAATGAAATAACATTACATGGCTTTTGTGCTTTATTAGCAATAAACACAGCTTATGAGAACTAGAATTATTGTTTTTTTTTTTTAAATGAAACAATAATAATAATAAGAAGAAGAAGAAGAAGAAGAAAATAGGAGATTATTGGTTTTATAAAATCATACTTAATATTAGTGTAAGACTTTTCTTTTCTTCAAATTTTCAAAGATAGAGTAGATTCATAAATATATCAATGAATAAAACATACACACTAATTATATATAAATATATGGGTACATATTGATCTGTATATGAGAACATAATATTCATCAGTTATATACATATACAAAAAGAGTCACACACAGATACACACACACACTGCTGCACAAACACAAACAAATTATATTAAAATGCAGCATCAGGCATTACTTATCAAGACAAGATGAGTTACTGCAACTGTAATCTTAATAACTTGATTCGTTTTTGATTTCTGTGCGTGTTTCTGTACCTGGCTGATGAGTCAGTGTCGACGCTTGATGAATGACTTTAATATTTAATAGTAAGTTATTATCATAAGCAGCTGATAAATCTTCACTAACGATAAAACTATTCGTTTTTGATTTGTATGTATGTATGTTTATGTATATGCATTGCTTACATCAGTGTCAATGAAGATGTATAATGTGTTGTTTAATACCATACCCAGCTGATGAAATATTAATGTATGTGCATGCTTGTATTTTATAAATCACTGGGGATTATAATGCTCTCTTTGTTAACAGGTTTTCTAGCATCTAGGGAATGAAGCATATTTAAATATGTATCCTCGTGTAGACATTTTTCTAAAATTCTTTTATTTATTTATTTATTTATTTATTTCTTTTTTTGAATAGTTCAGTATTTATTTACTTTAATGTGCAGACCTCCTGTTGAAAATTAATTCTTTGTACTTTTCATTTCTGTTCTTTGTGGAGTTATTTATTTGTTTCTGTGTTTATCTACATGTTTTAATGTGTTTTCCATTTTTCCTTCCATTCATATGTTATATCCATTTCCAAAGATTCTATCTGTCGGTCTATCTCTCTGTGTAGGATATCTATGTGCACACACACACACACACACACAGAAACAAATATATATATAAAAAAAAAATCGTAGTTTTGTTTTTGTCAAATTTGGGTAAATTTAAACATATTTCCGACTTGAGAACTGTTCAAACATGCCTGTCATGGCCTGCAGTCTCTGACTTGACAACACAGTTGTGTTGGAGACAGCTGAGAAGCTACTTCTCTGTATTGAATTATTGTGAACTGTTTGATGTTAACGGCTGGACATTACATTGCATCACGTATTTATTTATGGCCATTAGTGTGAGATATGGCCTGTTCTATCTGTACACATGATGCAAGGGGAAGATTTATTTATCAATGTGTGGCCTCTAGCAGAACATAACTGTCCAGATGATAATAAACCTTCATAGCTGGTGTTAATGAAAGGTGAAAGATTTGAAATGTCTATCACGATTCTTAATGATGTCATTTTCTTTTTGTTTTGCATATTTTTTTTTTTTTATTATTATTATTTTTTTTATTGTGGTTATGAAAGGTTGAAATAATTTTAAAAATGGTCTCCAGTTTTTGTTAATAATGGATCATTATTTTTGTTAATTAGATATTGGAAGAACAGAAATATAGTCACCATATTTTGTTTGTTTGTTAATAACAGATCAGCATTTTTGTCAATGACAGATTGGAAGAATAGAAAAAAATAGCCAGCATTTTTTTCTTAGTGTCATTTTTATTAGCAGTAACAAGCACAAAAATGTTGGAAATGCTGTTTGTATTGAAAATACGCTGCAAACTGATAGCAGCACGAGATCTTTATATTCAGGAATACACATAAATCATCTTTGATATACAAGCCCTAGCTAGAATGGGAAATCCAGGACAGTGTGGGGGGAAATTAGAGCAAACTGGTTGTGATTTATTGTATTTTCAGCCATTGTTTATTGGCTTTTATAGTTGTATTAAAAAAAAAAAAAATAAATAAATAAAAAAAAAAAAAAAAAAAAAATAAGAAAAAAAAAAAAAAAAAAAAAAAATAAAAATAATTTTTTTTTACAGTGATTTGTATTTTTTTTTTTTTCCGCCATTCTTCATTGGCCTTTATAATAAAATAAAATTAAACAATAAAAAAATAAAATAAAATAAATGAATAAATGAATACTATAATTTAAAATGAAAAAAACAAAAACAAAACAAAACCATAAAATAAAATAAAATAAAACAAAACAAAATAAAATAAAATAAAATAAAATAAAATAAAATAAAATAAAATAAAATAAAATAAAATAATAATTAAAAAATAAACAAACAAAACAAGCTGGGCTCCAGGGTGGTCTAACCAGTCATCTACCAACTGGTTACTTTGCTAAACACATTTTATTATTCAATTACAATTTTTTTTTTTTTTTTACTGTTTTGCTGGCTGTTTGTTTAGTTACAGCTTTTTCACAGTCATTTCTCTGTGACTGAATGGGTTTGTGCACAATATTTGTTCAGTTTGAATTGAAAATGTTTGTGAGAAAATTTTATGAAGTTATTTTATTCCTTTCACTTAATCAGCTGGCATGTGTGTATTTGTGTGATGTGCCCCACCCCAAGACTTCCCAGAGTCCTGTAGTTAAAAAAATGAATAGAGAAAAAAACCCACTTACCTTCTACATCTGATTGTTAAATAATTGTTTGAAAGAGCCATGCGAAGGCCTGTTGAGGTAATTTTTTATTGTTGTTGTTGTAATTGTATAATATTGTTTGATCTTTTTTTTTAATATTTTTTTTTTAATATTTTTTCTAGCATTGTTTTTATGAAATTAATGACTAAAAGATTGTCTTAGCAATGAAATGAAAATAAATATAGTTTGGCAGGTACAGTGAATAATAAATATCTTCTTTATTTGTTTTAAGCTGTTAAATAATAAAAAAAAATAATAATCGTCTATGTTACTTGCCATTCAGTACAAAAATTCTGATCAAATTGAAAATTGGAAACTTATCTCACTAAAGAAAAATTAAACTAAAAAAAAAAAAAGAATGACTTATTAATATTAACACTTGCTAGAAATGTAGTTTAATATCAGGTGAGCCAAAAGCAGACATTAAACTCCAGTGATTTGATAAAGTGTATATTAAAAGAAAATAGTAATAAAATACAGATGAAAGTAAATTAAATTACTTTTAAATGCATAATACATAACACATACTTTTATATAATTAAATAAAAACTAAAAATGTATGTGAAACAAAAAACAAATGTAAATAAATAACTTAAAAAAGACTACAAGTCAAAAATAAAAATAAAAAGTATAAGAATAACAAATACGTTATTAATATTAGCTGAATACATATTTTCTTTGTCACATGCAACAGTAACCTTCAGTCTAGTTTAAAATTGTTGCCAACAAATTAAATATAAAACCTCTAAAACAACAACAGTCATTGTCAACCTGTATACTTCTATCAGGTGATCAGGTAAATTGTATATTATGTTTTACCTGATAAACAAAGAAAGAAATATATACTTCATATTTTTTATCTGTTTATCGAACTATAAACACACAAACATGCACTCACTCACACATGCATACAAACACAAACACAAACACACACACAGACACACACACACACACACACACACGAACACACACAGACATTCATTCAGCTTTTACACACGCACTCACATATTGTTTTACACAAACAGAGATAACAATATTTTTGTATCTTTCAGATAAATAGATTCTACTTAATGATATCAGTCGCTTTAAAAGTGGGTGATACAACTGCTTTGGGGGTCAGTGGGCATCTATGAGGGGTGGGGAGCTGGAAAGGAACAGGAGCACTCGAAATGAAGTTAATCAATAGCATATTAACAAGCCGTCCAAACAATAATATATATATATACACACACTGTTTATGAATAACAGCACTGTATTGTTTACAAAACAGTTCTATGCATTATACAGTCTTGCACACACAAATATCCTTCAGTTTCACATAGTCTAGATGTTATCCCGTTTGGTAAGCGAATCCCTAATACACAAAACTGTAACCAGCTCTGACAATGGCCGGTTTTAACGGAGCCTAATCCCAGCATTGTCTGGGCGTGACCCACGTGGCTCAGGCAGGCTGACCCAGGCGCTCTGCAGGCAAGGGTTATGAATGAGGTTGTCCGATGCACACACAGATACTGCCAAGTTGAAATGTGGGAACACTGCAGAAGTTTCACCATCTGTCACAGCTAACTAGTCCTCTGAAAGGTTACCAGGTCTGCCTTGTCTCCTGACTCCAAGTTGCAGCATGACAAACACAGTCTCTTTTTTTCATTCACGAGTCTTTTTGTTTTCTCCTCTTTAAAATTGATAGGGTGTCGGTTTTGTGTGTGTGTGTGTGTGTGTGTGTGTGTGTGTGTGTGTGTGTGTGTGTGTGTGTGTGTGTGTGTGTGTGGTATGCGGTGTGCTTTGCTTTTGTTATAATTGTTGGTGGTTTAATATATAATGATGGATGTTTTTTTCAAGGTGTTTTTAGATAAAAATATGCTAGTGGAATTTTTTTTATTTAAAATTTGGTTAGAACTGAAAGAAATATGTTAAGCAGTAATGCATATATATATATATATTTATGCAATTATTTGTTAATATAACATAAGGGAAAATAGAGAGGGACAGAGAGAAGTAAACAGAAAGATACAAAGATAGAGATAAATACTCATATATATGAGGATAGCTTCTGTTTATGTGAGAGAGAGAATATACAAATTATAACTTTTCTGTTATTTTCTTGTTTCAGTGTTTGTGTTTTTCTTTCTTTCTCTTCAATTCTTCTTCTCTCACACATTACACACACACACACACACACACACACACTACCATCAATTAATCGAGCATAATATTTAGAGATTTACTTTTTATTATTAAAGCTTTATCCTTCACATGAATTGTAATTGTAGAAGGAAGGAATTTAAAGGATATGTTAACAAATGAATATTTTAAATTCTTACTTGCTAAAACACGTGTCTTTCACATAAACTGTGAAAACAGACATCTGTGAATAATGATTCTGAAATAAAAAACATGCACATTATGTTCCTAGAGAAGAAAAAAAAAAATGAAAAGAAAAGAAATAAATAATCAACCTAACATTCATATAATTCTAATCAGGCTTAAAGACCATAGCAAATTCTTGATTCATTAGAATCCTATATAATTCATTTTATGAAAAAATACACATTTAAGAGTTACGGTAAGTGAAAACTCAAACTATACGTATAATTGGGGATTAAAATAATCCAGGTAAAAAAAAAGCACCTTAACAAGTTGTTATATGACAATTAGGAAATGAAAATGTATAGAAAATATAAGCCTGTGCTAATATACCTGTCTCCTTAGGATCTAGTTTTCCTGCCTTTCTTTTCGTTGCTAATAAGAAGTTATTTATAGAACAAAAGGCTGCTTATAGCATTCACAGAACCCATCATTTTATGCAAATTAATTAATTAAGCATACCAGCATACTTTTTCATAACAAGTGATAATACACAGTTGATGTCATGAATGCATAGCTAATATGTTACGAACCTGGTTTATGTGAATGTTAAACAAATACACCAATACACTTATTCGTAACAGACACATTTTTAATTTTACATTAATTAACCTTAACCAATTCATAATTTGCCTTGTTAAGAAGTGAAATAACAGCTAAATAAGTGACGGGTATGTTGCCTAACCAGGATCTGTTTCAGTCTAATTTAGTGACTGAAAACATTCACTGATAAGCCTTGGTAAGTAGATACAGATTATTGTTATGTGTAATGTGAGTGTTGTGTAATCTGTGATAATACTCCACACAAAGCAGTCCCCTCCTAGCAGGATTCTTGCTGGGTGTAAGAGCTATTACAGCATGCTGGAGAACAGAGGAGGGATTTTGTTTGATAACAGGTTATGTGAGAAAGGGGGAATGATTGCCTGTAATTGGGCAGATTTTTACATGGAATGGTTGTCTATAATAGGACAGATTTCTTTTTTCTTGTTTTGTTTCTCACAAGATGATTGCCTTTAATAGGGCAGATTTTTACAGGTTATTATGTTGTTGAAGGAAAGATAATTGGCATATGTATAGGATTGTAGTAAAAACCTATGTGATAATTTGTAAAGGTGAAAATTGTAGTGGGAGACTTTAATTATATATATAGATAAATAACAAATTAAAAAAAAAGAGAAAGATTCATTCATTAACATTTAAGATTTAGTATTGTGAAGAGATTATTATTTTTAAAATTCTAGGCATAAAGGAAATCATTTGCATACATATGTATATATGTAGACATAAACACACAGACATACACAAAAAAATATTAATTGATGCTTGTTATGAAATGAATGTGGAGACATTAAGTTACAGTTTTTGAATGCTTTACAAAGACAGTTTATATAAAAATATGGATATTTGCTGGTTAGATGCAGAGATGGATGGATGGTTGTTACAGGTGAATGCGGATATACAGACAGATGAAAGGATGATTTACATGAATAAATGTCTGGATGAATAAATACATGGATTGTTACATGAATAGATTCATTTACAATTTACCCTTCTGAAATACCATGCAGTAGCTATCTTAAACTTTTTATTGAGATACATCTACTTGATAAACAAAATCTGTTTTTATTTTCCTTTAACTCACTGATAAATCATATTTCAAAAAAACATGTTTACTTTTTATTAGCCATGCTAGCTGATTATGTCAGCAATTCACCAGAATCAATTAAAGTACTTTCAAACAGAACCTCAGATGTTACTGACGAAGCAGACTTCAAAATCATGCAAGTATCTTTTATACTGCTGGTGTTGTACCCGAGTAGTCAAGTACCCGTGCGAGGCATACCATAGAATTTCTCAAGTCACTTGCACTGGATTACCTGGTGCAGCAGTGTTCCCCCAGTGGTGAGAAAAGTCTCTTTCTGTGTCACCTGTGTGCAAAAGAAACAGTGGACCATTGACACCAGTCAATGGAGGCCTGCGGTAACAAGAGTTAAACCTAATACTCGCTGTTCACTCACCTTAAACACGTAGCTACACCGAATTTATCCTCTTTTTATTATCACCGTCTTTGTTGTTCACGAAAATTTGTTAGCTTTTGCTTACCATTATGGAAGTTTCTTTTCTGTGTCGTTTCTTTTTCACTTCTCTTTTTTAAAAGACTGTTTATAAAGAATTATCCTTTTATTTTCTCTCTCTTTGCCTTGTTGTTACTAAAAATTTGTTAGCTTTTGGGTACGATTATGTTGGTTCTTCTTTTCTTCTTTATATATATATATTTTTTTTTTTTTTCAGAATATCAGCTATACAATTTGATAATAGGGTAGGCTGAATTGGTGGCTGGCAGTTTTTTCTTTACAAAGTGCTATAAAGAAGTTTTGCACAGTCTAGACGTAAAATAACTTGACTTAATTTTTCAAATTTTAATTTTATTACTCAGCATTGAAAAATATGCATAAATATCAGATTTGTGTGTATGGTACTTTAATGGGGTGTATTGGAATGCAGAGGTATAAAAATATTGCGGAATAGGATAGCGAAATAATGAGACGATCTTTAATCATGTATTTAGAACAGATGAATGAAGATTTATTTCTTTAACAGTACTGTAAGTGCTTATTTGGGAAACTGCATACATGAAAACAAACACATATAATTACATACACATTACATTAATATAACAAGGCATGTAGGCACATGTGTGTGTGTGTGTGTGTGTGTGTGTGTGTGTGTGTGTTTGTATTTGAATATTCTCTGTATGTATGTATGTATGTGTACATATGCAGACAAACATACAAACATATGACACATTTTTCTTTTATGATTATTGTCACAATCTATTGTCTATCAGTACCTATAAAACTTAATAGGTGCCTAAATTTTATAAAACTGTATGAGATAATTTGCTGCCTGTTGAAAAAAAGTAGCCCATGGTTTTCTCTCTTATGTATCCTTAGCTAAAGTACATACAGTTTTATTATAATGGTATATCTAAATTTCTTACTAAATAAAATATTTCTTTCTTTCATTCATTCTTTCCTTTCATTCTTTCTTTCTTTTTCTTTCATTCTTTCAGCCATTCTTTCTTTCTTTCTTTTTCTTTCATTCTTTCAGCCATTCTTTCTTTCTTTTTTCTGGTCTAACTTCAGAACTTTGTAAACACAAGCACTGTGTGCTGTTAAACACACTGGTCAGTTAGTTCCCCTGTGTAGGAACTCACCTTGAACTGAGGTAAAATTGTTCTGGGATTTGAAAATAATGTCTGATATGTTTAGAAGCTGGCTATTCATATAGACAGATTGTTTTGTGGTTTTTGTTTGGGTTATGTATAACTTTTGTCATCAGCCATATTGATTTTGGTTTCCTGAACCAATACTTGCTTTTTACATGGATGAAATATATTTAGGTATAACTTAGGCCTGTCACGAAAGAAAAAAAAAAATGGAAGGGGGGGGAAGAAAGAAAAAAGCCTAGTTAAAATAAATTGAAAAAAAAAAGTTAAGAAAAAAAAAAGTAAAAAGGAAATGAATCAAGATTAAAAGAAAGAAATAATATTTTGGACTGAAAAACAAATAGGCATATATACAACTGGATGTATTGGGAAAACAATAAAAGACAACAAACAAAAATTATTACATATATATCAAGCATTTCTAATTAGTTATATATTGATGATCATCAGTGGTTGGAACTGGAAATAGTCCAGTGGGTCATAAACATTGACACTACCTTTTGATATAATGTGGACACTGTCTAGAATGGAAAATAGCCCAGCTAGGACATAAATCCTAACTGAACTGTGTGAAATTTTTACACAGTTGTGTTTCTAAGTAATGATAATCATGGTTTAGCAGAACTGCTGCGTACAGAGTGTTCCGGAAGTCTCTGTTTGGTGTAAACAGCGGGCGAGGCACGTAGGCTTTCCCCTGGGAATCAGGAATTTAATGTTCTGTATGCTTCTTTGTTTACTGTTCAGATAGCTAATACTCACTGGTTTTCATTGTTCACTGAGGTGTGTGTGTGTGTGTGTGTGTGTCTGTGTGTGTGTGTGTGTGTGTGTGCTGTGTGTCTGTGTGTGTGTGGCTGTGTGTGTGTGTGTGTGTGTGTGTGTGTGTGTGTGTGTGTGTCTGTGTGTGTGTGTGTGTGTGTGTGTGTGTGTGTGTGTGTGTGTGTGTGTGTGTGTGTGTGTGTGTGTGTGTGTGTGTGTGTGTGTGTGTGTGTGTGTGTGTGTGTGTGTGTGTGTGTGTGTGTGTGTGTGTGTGTGTTTGTGAAGTCAGCTCAAGTGCAAAGATGGAAATCTCGTATCAAACATTTCATCTTTATTCGAGAAGGCACAACTCAAATTTGAAGTTTCGGCCAATGTCACTTGACGTTGTTTAACTCTTTCACTTAGTTTGGTAATCTGCTGTCTTTGTGTCACTTGTAGTCATATAAAGACTGGATTTAAAAGAGAGATTGAAAAAGAAAAATAATAGATGAATTGCAGTTACTACTGTTTTGATTTTTGTTTTTTGACATCCATTCTTAGTTTAAAAAAGAAATGCTAATATGGATTATCCATCAATCATTGAAACATTCCATAAGTCCACTTTAAATCCCACTCATCAGTCATGATCCAAACCTCCACTTTGTTTGTAAGGCTATCAATCCTAGCTTCATTTTGTACATGTTTCTGCAGTTATCCACCCCTCTGTCCATCATTATTCCATCCATCTGTATATCCTTCTTTTAATTAAACAATTTGGTATCTATCCATTTCTTAACTGCCTTTTCAAAATCATTGCTTTTGCTCAGATAATTTGTAACTCAAACAACTTTCATAAAATAGAATTTTCCTTCTTTTACTCCCCACTGAGATTTTTGTATTGTTAATTAATTCTCTGTTCTTGGTTTTTATTTTTATTTGTGTATTTATATAGGTTTTCATGAAAAAAATAAAGATTTAATGTACGAACTTGTTTGTTTATATTTTTAATAGAGATAACATTTGCTGTATTTTTCCAGGTTTTCGGGGTAAGAACTGTGAAAAGAACATTGACGACTGTCTTCACAACCGGTGCGCTAACGGTTCAACCTGCATCGATGGAATTAATACATACACTTGTAAATGTCCACCAACATACAAAGGTAAATATACTCAGGGTTTTTTGTTGTAATTTTAATCTGTACTGCTGCTGTGACGAATGTAAATCCAGGAGAAATGGTTATTATTTGACTGCATCTTAGACAGAAGTGTAGAGAGGGAAGAACAGCAAGACAGCAAGTGTTAATAGTGATGAAGGAAGGAAGGAAGGAGGAGAGATGATTAAATTGATTGATTTATAAAATAGCTGAATATTGATGAAGATTTGTAGATGTAGCTCAATTTTGAAAAAAAAAATATTAACAAATTCAAAACATTTGAAATTGAAAATTTCTAAATATGTTTTTTAAAACATATTTCATCATAAAATATATTTAAAAAAAATAAAATAAAATTAATAAAGTGACATACTTTAAACCAGCAGTCCTTTATATATTTAAAAATTAATTAAATACTGTGAAAACAAAAAAACAAGTGTGAGAATCATTAATAATTATTTCTATGATTTATATGGTTATCATCGTTACATTGGTCTAATTTCTTTACAATCTGAACAAAGTAGAAGTTTCAAATAAAAAAAAATAAAAAATTAGAAGACTAATACAGAAGAAAGAAAAAAGGAAATAAAAGAAGCTTCCTTTCAAAGTTTCCTTGTTAAACGACACTAAAGTTCCACTGAATGGGTTGACAGCAGTTAGAGGATGTGGGATAAATGTCACTGCAAATTGATAAAATGTGTGTTTAACAGAGCTTACTCACTGAGATTTTCTTTTGTAAACGTTTTTCTCATCGCTTCAAACCATTTAGCTCAAATGATATCTGGTGGTTTATTAAAAGCATTGCATGTGAGCTAATTATTGCTATATAAAAAAATACATTTAAGTTCGAAATACGTTTTAAAGATACTGTAGTGTCTGTTTCTATGTGTAAGTGTGTGTATGTGTGTGTGTGTGTGCATGCACATGTGTCTATAGTATATATATATACTATAGAACTAGTTAGAACATTAAATTTTTGTTATGTGGCAGGATTTCATTGAAATTCAGACTTAGTAGTCTACATTTGTTTGAAAAATAAGACTTTTTTTCACATCTTTTCACTGATAGGAAAGACTCGAATGTATGTTGGTTGAACTAAGCACTGTGTGTCAGCATCTTTTGTGTACTGACTGATTTTGAAAGTAGGTTTTGTACACAATGCCTGACACAAGGCTTTTGTGTTGAAATCATGAAGCAGTCTAAGTGGGCATGCTTGGCTTGTCTTCATCAACAAAATTACAAGTCTCAGTGAGTGGAACACTGGCTGGTTAAGCAGGGAGGGTTGTGGTATCATACCCGGGAGGGTAGGTGGCTCGCTGGTTGCAAAACTAGGTAAATGCAGTCAACAGCTACCTATATGTCCACTGGTATATAAGTATGAGAGAGAGAGAGAGAGAGAGAGAGAGAGAGAGAGAGAGAGAGAGAGAGAGAGAGAGAGAGAGAGAGAGAGAGAGAGAGAGAGAGAGAGAGAGAGAACAGTAATAATTTCATGGATAATGATTGTTGCCAATCAGATTTAAGATGATATCTTTAATGAATGTGAAGCTTTATTTCCACTTAAGTGTTAGATTCACACCTAGTAAATAATACAATCCTTTTTACCTCCCTGGGCAAGGGTCAGAGCCAAGCAGCTGTAACTGAAACCAGAATCAGAGGAGGTGACAAAAAACACAGCCATGTTAATCTCACCTACTCTTTTCACCTGTAGAGCAGGGTGCTTCATGCCATGGCAACAAATTACATTGTAATACATTGGTTAAAAAAAAATATGTTACTATTATATCTATTCTTAAGAGATGCTGGACTAATATGTTAGGTACTGGTTAACCCCAGAAACCAAATCTTTTTTTTTGTTGAAATATTTAGGAAGTTGATTGGTTTCACAAACTGCTGACTGAAAATCCAGTTCGTAGCCACACATAACTTATCTTAGCTTGACAGATAAACTGAACATAAATAATGTGAAGAGTTACACAACAAAGGCATCTGTATGTCTGTCTGACTGTGTATATGGTGCAGTACATTCATAGGATTATAATCATTACTTGTTACACATCTATTCATTCCAAAACAAAGGCGCGGGTATCTCCAAATGTTTTGTGTGTGCCAAATATTTCACACAATCTTTTAAGCAGTTGGAATGTGTGCCAAGGAATTTTTACTAGGATGGATACAAGGAAGGATTACTCTGTTGTAAAAAACCTTGATCTCTTGTTTCAGTTCTTTGCCCTTGTCTGGGTTAACAGAAATAGAAGCTAGGTGATAAAGATAATACTGTTAGAATAATCATTTCTCTTTTTGATCTTCAGGGCTGATTTAGATAAACTGAATCTTGATATACTGAGGTTAAAAACTATGATTTAGTTACTGTCAAGATTTTTTTAATTGGATTGAAAAATATCCATCTTGTTATAGATATTATTAAAAAGTTATCTATTTTGAAAACTGATCTGATACATAAGTTCTTTTTATCTCAAATACATTAGTAAATATACATTTTCTTATATACATATTCTATTAAAAAAGTATTCATTATGAAAACTGTTTGATAAGTTTCTCTTACTTTTTATATATAGTTTTTGTATATTTTAAAAAAATATTCATTATTTGGTTAACAGATGCCTTATTACAGATACTATTAAAATATTATTTTAATATATATTTTTTGTTTTTTTGAAGACTTTAATGCAATTTATCTACAGCTAGATCTTTAAGAAAAAAACAAAAACAAATACAGTTAAACATCCCAATGTATTGGGTAAAATTCAACAACAACAAAAAATACCCATTAGATTATAAATGGCCAGATGTCTTGCATTTTTAGAGACAAAAAACACACAAAAAACCCTGCCAAAACAAACAAAATAAATAAACAATTAAATAAATAAATAAATAAGATAAGATAAGATAAAAAAGAGATACAGATTAATCAAATAAACAACAATTGGAGTGACATAAGAAAAAAAAAAGAAAAAAGATGTTAGTGTAATTCCTGGCTAAGTTCATGCTCCAGTTTGCAGTTTAGAATGCACCTCTCACCTCAGAAAACCCAACTATTATTCTGTATTGGCATGCTTTACCTGAACAGAACTCCCCCCCCCCATCATCGTGGTGCAGTAGTTGGCCTGGTGCAAGCACTTGTCTGAAACGATGTTGAACATGGCAGCTGCTTCAGAGTCAAGATGGATTATCAAGAATAATGTGTCTGGACTTTTTTTTTTTTTTTTTTTTAGAAATTTTCTAATAATAAATTTTTGTCTGTCTTGGATGCATTTTATTTTTTTTTTTTTTTTTTTTTTTTTTTGTTGTATGTATGATTGATAGTTATTTAGATAAGAATTTTTTTTTTTTTTTTTTTTTTTTATTTATTTATTATTTTTTTTTTTTTTTTTTGGCTTCCAGAAAAAGCCAAATAAAAAAAAAAGTTGAAAAAAAAAAAAAAAAAAAAAAAAATAAAAATTTGAATGTTATTATAGATAACAACTACTTGTAAAATGAGACACTGAGATGATATGTTTGTCAAAGTATCTGGTAGGTGCTGTTGTGACTGGAAAACATTTATAAAAGTTTCTGAATGATGAAACATACCACACAGTGGTGAAAGAGGTTTTATTACCTTCAACTATACAAAAACATGATTTTAAATACATAATAACTGTCAGGATGGAAATCCACCCATTCATCCATCCATCCATCCTCTGTCTTCCATTAATTCATTTTATGTTTGTGAGAAGGAAGATGTAAAATATTCTTTACTGCTAACTTAATCCATAGTATGATGGAAATAGTTTCTTTTCTCAGATTTTATATCATATAAGTCAAACATATCACAATTAATATATTAAAAAAAAATGTCATTAGAAGATTTATTCAACCTTTACCTCCCTGGGCAAGGGTCAGATCCAAGCAGCTGTAACTGAAACCAGAATCAGAGGAGGTGACAGAAAACACAGCCATGTTAATCTCACCTACTCTTTTCACCTGTAGAGCAGGGTGTTTCATGCCATGGCAACAAATTACTGTGAAATACCTTCTTATAAATTTTTTTAATTTTACTGTTGTATGGATCCTGGTATTAAATGATTTTTGAATTACATTTTGTAGTTCAAATTAGCAACAAAATTGATATTAATATTATTAAACACTGACTTCTGAAATCACAATGCTCCAATACTATTTCAGTAACAGAATGATGATTTCATTATTGTCTTTAAATGAATAAAAATTGAAATCTAATAAAAGTTATTACTACATAAGTTTTAGTTTAAATAAGTAATATCTAAGACCAATTAAGTGATCACAGGAATAAGCAAAAAAGTTTAGAATGAAAAATCAAACAAATGTAGGAAAACTGCAAGTTGGAGTCACTGCTATTTTAGATTAATTATTTTTGTAGCCATTTCCTGAAATCAAGCCACGGCACTTGAGAATATTGCCCAGCAGTCCTTGAATTCTGTCTGACAGTCTTAATTACTGGTTCCTTACTTTTTTTCTTTACATTTATAGATTAATTTAGTGCGTGGACATAAACATGTCAATCCAGAGAGACACTCCCTCAGGAAATGCATTAAAAGCTTTTTTTGAGGAAAAAACAACAACATACAAATAAACAAAATTAACAAACAAAAAAAAAAAAAAAAAAAAAAAAAAAAATTAATTAAATAAATACAAATTACAAAGAAAGAAAGAAAGAAAAAAACATTAAAAAAATAAACAGAAAAGGTATGGAAGAAGAAAAGTAAATTCAAGAAAAATAAATTGAGTTCTGCAATGTCATAGATAATTAATAACAAAGTCACATGGATTTAGCTCATGTTGAATGAATTATTATTTTACCTACCAGTGCTATCATTAGCCTTGCTGCTGTTACTGTGTTGTTAGCAAATGGGTGATTACTGCTGCTACCACTACTGTGACACACATTATTAGTGATAATACCACATTATTACTAAATACTACCACTAACTACCAGTGTTACTACCACCAATAAAACTTACTCTTATCAAGAATTGTTACTGTTCTGATTCCCTGCATCAAATACAGTTACTATTAGTACTACTACTGCAGCTACTACCATAACAGGGACAACAGCAGATTGCTCTTACTACTGCTGCTTCCATTACTACTACTTCAGCTGTAATTACTGTTACTGCTAGTACAGTTGTTGTTCCTTCTACATCTGATGATGGTGGTGATGTGGTGGGTGATGTTGTTTTTGTTGATGTTGTGTTGCTATTATTATTATTATTATTATTATTATTATTATTATTATTATTATTATTATTATTTAACACTGTTATTACTGTATTTATTATTTATTACTTCCAGGTGAATTCTGTGACATAGATGTGGACGAGTGCCTGGAACAACCCACCATCTGCCACAACGGCGGGACGTGCATCAACCAGCCGGGTGGCTACATGTGTGTCTGCGTGAATGGGTGGACCGGCAACGACTGCAGCGAAAACATTGATGACTGCGCGAAGCAGCCATGCTACGATGGCGGCACATGTCACGACAGAGTTGGCTACTTCTACTGCGAGTGCAGGAAGGGAAAAACTGGTGAGATTTTCATCTTTTTTTTTTTTTTTTAATTTACACACTCTGTTAATCATCATATTAAATATTTTGGCATAGATAAAAATAATAATAATCATAACAAAAAGAAAAAGAGACAACAACTGAAAGACACACACATACACAAAGAAAGACAAAAAGAAAAAAAAGAAAAAAAGAAGAAGGAGACAAATGGACAAATGCAAAAAAAAATACAAAGAGAAAGAAACAGCCCCAGATTTTCTGCTTGAAATTTTTAATGTTTTATTTGCTTGAAAAATTTATATATCAAACTATCAATTATATATTTTATTATACTTTTCATTCTGTTCATTAGAAAATTTTATATTGGATTTACTATTTCTGATATGTGGCTGTTTTAATTTATGTATCACCTTTACCTTACTCCTTAAATATTGCTGTTCATTTAATTTTTGCAGTATTCATTTCATTTTGCCCTATTGCATAATGTCCTGCTGCTTATATATATATGTATATATATATATATATATTTCATCTCTCATTCTTCTTACATATTGCACTATTTCATATGTTCCTACTTGCACTATTTATTTTATATTGCCCTGTTCCTTTGACATTGCGCTGTTTGTAAAAAGTATTTTATATGAAGCTGTTGCTGCTGGCTGAGTGATAATACTAACCTCTGTGTTGCTAGGTTTGCGCTGTCACCTTCAAGACGCATGCGACAGCAGCCCCTGTCACCGCGACGCTGTCTGTCAGACGTCGCCCATCACAGGTGGGCCCATCTGTAGTTGTGCCAAGGGATTCATGGGTGACGACTGTTCAAGAGACATTGATGAGTGTGTAGAGAGTAAGTTACCGTGGTAATTTGTACTTCTCTGCGTTATTGTGTTAATATGTATTTTCTCTGTGTGTTAATACATGTTTTTCTTTTTTTGTGTGTGTCATTATTTCAATATGATATTATGTTGAAATGTATTTCTGTGGAATTGAGAGAGAGAGAGAGAGAGAGAGAGAGAGAGAGAGAGAGAGAGAGAGAGAGAGAGAGAGAGAGAGAGAGAGATGAAACAAAATAAAATAACTGTGTATCTGAATTCAGGGTTGTGCTAAATATTTTTTTCATTAAAATAAAAATGAATCCATTGGTTCCACAGTTATATAAAAATATGTTTTCAATGTTAGAAATGTTTTTTTATGTTAAGTTATTCAGATAATACAAATAAAAATTTAAAAACCCTACTAGTCTGAATGGTTATACAATGACTGAAAATGAAGTAATTGTATTCTGAAGAGGATACACAATAAAGAGTTTTTGAAACATACAAGTCCAAATGGCTCAGATTGAAATAATTAATTTTCTGAAGAGGATGTTAAGAATACAAAAGTAAAAGATTTAAAGAATATTTACTAATCTAAATGGGTAAAAATTAAGTATTTGTATTTTGAAGTGGACAGGTGACAGGTGCAGTGTAATTGTGGTTCTTGTAAGGAGTCAGTCTTTGACATACTTAATTAATTAACTTGTATATGTGTGTGTGTGTGTGTATATATATAGTAATTTTTTAAAATGTAATCTGTCTGACAGCTGTATAAAATGTTAAAGAAATTTAAAATAAAATTTAAAACTGAAAACAATAAAATAAAAAGTAAAAGATAGCTTCATCTCTGATAGTTTTTAGAGATAATTGTACTGATAACAAACTTAATGTAGCATATACAGTATTGTTATCTGTCTCCTAGTCTAAATATCTATCATCTTCAGATCCTTTTTTCTGTTTCTTTTCTCAATCTCAGTCTCTCATTCTACATTTTCTTTGTTCCTGTTTATTTTAAACAGTTGTTCCTGTATAATGTTAAACATACATAAACCTTATGATTTTTTTTTCACCACTGACAGTAATAGATAAAGAAACAAAAAGAAAAAAAAGAATATTAAAAAAAGAAAAAGGAAAGATAATTTTCAGTATTTGATGACTCATCCCATTTTGTTTATTTATACAACTGTTAATAATAATCTCAATTTTTATTGTTATTTGATTAATTTTTAAAAACTTCTGTCAACTTAATAAATGTTTACATTTGCAATTTAATACATCTGTCATATATATATTTTCCTCACAAATTTAAAATGAGAATTTTAATAAATTTACTTATTACAGAGGCTACAATCCTACTTTTTTTGTGGATGGTATATTTGATTTCTTTCCGATAAAACTCATTTTATTATTAAAGTTAAATCCACAGACAGGCACCTTTTCTGAAATTTTGAATCTGTCCCTGAAATTATTTTTTCATACTCTAAAAGTTTATTAGTCTTCTAGATGCAAAATCCATCGAAAACCTGCGAGTCCGCAGAAACATTCTCACGCTTGCAGAGTGTCAGGTTTCACTATTGCTTTGCCGTGTTTTATTGATAATGTCAAGTAACGTTTCTCTGATTTATTTTATGATAATATTTAATGTTTTTAATATGTCATAATTTATTATTACAAATGTATATGTTATGACATACAAAAAAAAAAAAAAAAAAATAAAAAATTTAAAATTAAAAAAAATTAAATAATAATAATATATAATATATCATGAATAAATAAATAAATAAACAATAATTTTAGTATGTTCCAGTATAAATGAGGGTTTGCTTAACAAAACATGAATTAAAAACGTAAATATATAATAATAATGATTTTGAAAACTTTTTCTTTAAGATAAAATACGTTTAATTCAAATAAATAAAAATAAAACTTTAATCCCATATTAAAACTGAACTAAATTTCTGTTTACTACAAGTCATGTGAAAACCTAGAAATGAAAAAACAAATAAACAACTACACATTTGTTTCTGAAATATAAACAGAATTCTGAAAAAAAAAAAAAAAAATGAAAGAAAAAGAAAGAAAAAAAAATATAAATATAAATATATATATATATATGCATGTATGTATATGTATGTATATATGTATGTATGTATGTATGTATGTATGTATGTATGTATGTATGTATGTATGTATTTAAGTAAGATATAAAAGTTTAAATATTTCAGAAATAAAGATAAAACTAATCATTAAATAATTACCAAATAAATATTTCTCCCATATCTTGTTGTTTACTAAAAAGTTTATGTATACAAAAAGATAAACTTCTACATAGATAGCTAACACTGAGAGTTTATATTTCAATAAAAAAAAAAAAAAAAAAAAAAAAAAAAAAAAATATTAAATAATAAATCTTGGTGATATGGTAATTGTTTTAAATTGTGGAAAAATAACAATATTAAATTCGTTTTTCATTTTATAAAATATAAATGAAAAATAATTTCTTTTTGTTTTGCTATTTAAACATTTCTGATTTTGATTTTCGTGTGTTTTTCTCCAGGCACAATGTCGCCGTGTGAACACCACGGCACGTGTGTGAACTCTCCAGGCAGCTACTACTGCGCCTGTCCAGACGGCTTCACCGGTCACTTCTGTGAGAAGAACATCAACGAGTGCGCCTCAGACCCCTGCTACAACGATGGAACCTGTCTGGACCTCAGTGGCGCCTATAGGTGTCTGTGCATGGCAGGTAAAAGAAAAATTTAATTAAAAAAATTACACATACTGTCAAATGAAAAAAAGAAATGAAAGACTCAGTCTTCTGATTACTGTTGCTGAATGTATGAGTAAACTCACATTTAGTGAGTACCATATATATATATATATATATAAATATATTTTGTTGGTTCTGTATCATGTCTAGTATTTACAAGACTTAAAATGTTTGAGTGGCTGGACAAACTTGGACAGTGAAAAGATTAAATATGTAGTGTGTATATTTGTATGTTGTTAAGAAATAAATTGTAAAAAAAAAGATAAAATAGTAAAAAAAAAAAAATTAATAATAAAAAATTGAAAAGGGAAAAAATATAATGGAAAATGAAAATAAGAATAAAGTAACAAAATACTAGTTTAAAAATATACATGGCTTAAAATACATCACATTATAATTTTTAGAAATAAAAGTAATTATATTGTAATATATATATTTTTTTTTTGTAAAAAAAAAATCTTGTTATAATTAAAAATAGGAAAGCTGATAGTAAAAATCTATCATATTGATATCACAAAATGGAAAAGCAACATACAAACAACACACACACAAAAAAAAAAAAAAAAAAAAAAAAATCAAAAAACAACATGCATGAAGTATATTACATTATTAATATTTCAAAAAGGAAAAAAAAAATTACAAAAACATATGCTTGCAGTATATCATATAATTATAAATTCTTTTTTTATAAAAAAAACCCAACCTAATTTAACACGAAATATGTAAACACATTTTTGAAGAATTTCTGATAAGCATTATCTGTGAAAGGAAAAGTAAAGTATATTTTAACTGTGATCACTTCCCTGCACTGGCTGGTATTGTGTGTACCTGCTGCATGAGTGGTTATTAATACATACACACATCATGCACTGCCAAGGTCTTTGTTGACATGTTGATAGACTAGGATGCAGCTACGACTTCTTCGCTCATCTGTGACTGTGGGAAAACTGCTCAGATAATCTTTCCCACCAGGTTACAGTGGTGGGGGGGCATATTTTCATCTTATTAAAAATATATATATTTTTTTTTTTTTTTAAAAAGCTCCTCGTTTTTTTTTTTTTGAATTTTATAAAAACATTGTGGAGTAAACTGTTTTAAGGAATTAAGATTTTTATGTTTTTCATTTTTGATATTGTGTCAGTGAGTTAGTTTTGTCTGTGTGTGTGTTTGTGTATGTGTATGTGTGTATTTTTTGTTTATTAAAAACTGATATATATATGTATATATATGACACATATACGACACATATACACACACATGTTTGCATACACCAATTTACACACACGTAAACCCAGACACTCACATTCACACACATGCCAGTATGAAGCTGATCACTTACACATGCATGAAGAAGTGAGACTCTGTCAGCTGTAAAATAGCTATATAAGTTTGTTTATGTCGCCAGGTTACAATGGGACAAACTGTGAGTACGATATTGATGAGTGCGCCAGCAACCCTTGCTTGAACGGTGGTGTCTGCAGAGATCGCAACAACAGATTTGAATGTTCCTGTCCTCAAGGTCTCTATTTTGTTTACTGTTATTGTTTATATGTAAATAGAGAAAAAAAATATAAAAATAAAATGATTGAGATAACTATGCAAAGTTGTAATTATATAAAGGTTGTAGTGATGGTAATAAATATAAGTTAAATCTGTTATATATATATACAATCTGAAATTAATGTGTAAAGAATCTTAAAATATTTGTAATTAGATATCTTTATTTATTTATTTTAAATTTAATTTTTTAAAACTTTGGCAAAATAATAGTTACATATCCTATTTGCCACCCTTTTACAGAATGTTTAAAAAAAAATACTTTTTAAGTTTTATTTTATCTTTATGCCAATGTTGATCAAGAGCATATATGTATTTA
Source organism: Chrysomallon squamiferum (assembly GCA_012295275.1). Classification (NCBI taxonomy): domain Eukaryota; kingdom Metazoa; phylum Mollusca; class Gastropoda; order Neomphalida; family Peltospiridae; genus Chrysomallon; species Chrysomallon squamiferum. Next base: position 3,089,406 of record CM022672.1, on the reverse strand, counting down.
TATTCATTTATTTTCTGTTGGCAGTGTTCAAAATATTTCTCATGTTTGATCTTTTTCAACAGGTTTTGAGGGACCCACCTGTGCCATAGATATAAATGAATGTGCAAGCAACCCATGCTTGAACCATGGTATCTGTCGAGATAGATTCAACGGCTATGAATGCAGATGTATTAACGGTTGGTATTATTAATATATTAATAAATGTCTACCTGATTTTAAAAGCATCCCTTTCTTAGATATCACAGCATTTTCCTTTTTTTAAAAAAAAGAAAAGAAAGAAAGTTAGCATCTTATTCCAGTCTACAGTGTTTTTGACATTTTAGAAATTTCCACTGTGTTAAAAATGACACTGATCCAGCCTTTGCTTACAAATCAGCGTATTTTTTAATTTGATTTCAGGCTACGTTGGTCTGCACTGCGAGATCAATGTGGATGACTGCAAGGGAGTCAACTGCTACAACGGCACCTGCATCGACGGCCTTGGCACCTACTACTGCGACTGTGAAGCGGGCTACACCGGCAGCCACTGTGAAGTGAAGATCAACGAATGTGCCAGTGAGCCGTGTCAGTACGGAGGTGTCTGCGTCGACCTCAACAATGGCTATGAGTGCCACTGTCCGCGAGGAACTTCAGGTGCGCTGATAATTAGAATTATTTACATTTCAGAAACACATTTATACACTTGTACACTTGTACTCATCACTCAGTCAGTATTTACACGCTGGGTATTCTCAATAAAGTGTTTGCCATGATATAATTTTTTATTTTCTTGTTTATTAATACAAATTTATAATGAAAGTTATTTCCTCTTTCAAGTTATATCCATCAGTCAGTTATGTGTCCTCTCATTAGAAATGCTAAAATGTTTTCAGTTGTTATTTAAACAGATATGTTAACAATTTGTTATTGCTACATAAGAATTAAATCACTGAATAAGAAAATATATTTTTATCATATTATATTTTATGATTAAGCTTCTACATGTGTAAATATTATTACTCACCAAAAGTGTGATTCACACCTGAAACTCATTAATATTAACTGATATCTTCATTTTTATTTATTTACTTTTTTTTTCTGCCCTCTCCTTTTTTTTTGATCTCTGTGAATACTGCTTTTATCCCTCGTTGAGTGTATTTTACATACTTGTGTTTAAAATTTGGATAAATTATTTGATTATTTTTATTTTTATTATATTTTTGTTTTTTGCTGCAGGTCGGAGTTGTGAAATCAATCACAACGAGTGTGCCAGTAATCCGTGCCGGAACGGAGCAAAGTGTCTCGACCAGATCAACAAGTACATCTGTCACTGCAAACCTGGCTTCACAGGTGAGAATATTTCACTATGTAAACACACAACCATTTTGTACAGTTCCAAACTGCTGCTCAGTTTGCGATGGGTGACAACTGTGTTTGTTTATATATAAAAAAAAATGTACAAGGTGTTTGCTTTATTTACCTTTCTATGCCTTAACACAGATTCTTACTTTGTGTGTTGTATCTGCAGGAACTCACTGTGAAACTGACATAGACGAATGTGCTTCTGACCCATGTGCTAATGGTGGCAAGTGCACAGATCTTATTAATGGATACCGTTGCCAATGTCTCCTTGGTTACTATGATGCCAGGTGTCTCTCTGATGTCAATGAGTGTGACAGCAGTCCATGTGTTAACGGTGGATCGTGTATTGATGGAGTTAACAAGTAAGTATTTTTACAGATGATTAGTTTTAATCCTGAGGTTTCTGTCCATTTGTAAACAGACTCAAAAGCTAGGAAATGAGACACTTAGCTTTCTGTACTGTGGCTAGTATATACATCTGAAATAGCAGTAAACTTAGCTCATAACCACTGTGATCATTGATGTTGCTATGGGCCATCTTGGATGGGTTATAAACCAGTCCTGGAAAACTTATTTCATAGAGTCCAAACGGTTTATACATATTTTTTTTTATAAATATAAATCATTTGATATCACATTTTAAGATGTGATGGTTCTGTATTAAAACTGTGTGGTAACAAAGACAAACATATGAACTTAATCTAAGTTGTCTCCCTTGTCTAAATAATATAACTTGCCACTGTAATAAAGAACCATGTTATTTGTGATCTTTCTGAAAAAAATAAAAAAGTGAAAAATATTGCATAAAATAATATCAAAATGGAAATAATTACTTTATATTTATTTGGTTTTATTTGTCTATCAAATTGTTGTTTGTTTGTGTTAATTGGAAATAAGTGACAGATGTAAAACATGTTTATGTTACAGGTTTACCTGTGAGTGTCCAGCTGGCTATGATGGTTTTAAATGTGAATATGACAAGAACGAATGTCTGTCAAACCCATGTCAACATGGTGGAACTTGCATTGATCGTCTCAACGACTTTGACTGTAAATGCAAGCCAGGATACAAAGGTGAATAAAAATATCCTAGAATTAGTCTTACAAGTTCTCTGTTCTTTCCTTGATGATGTGTTTTTTTTTTATTCTTCTTTTGTTATTTTAATATTAAATTCCATTCTTTTTAAATCTTTCCGATTAGTAAATTTCCATCTGTATATCATCTAATATAACTTAATTTATTTTTCCAATTATACATTGAATTATATCATCACTTTGAAGTTTAATGTTTGTTAATAATTAAAAATTATTTTTTGAGATAATCATTTTATACAAGACACACGCACACTCAGACACACACACACAAATGGATATCTTGAAAGTTATTATATACACATTTATACATACTTTCACGTCTTCATCATTCTTGATTTTCCAAATTACATTTTAAAAGGAACGCGTTGTGAGATTAACATCAACGAATGCGCCAGCAACCCATGCGTGCATGGTGAGTGCATGGACATCGTCAACAACTACAAGTGTCACTGCGAACTGCCGTTCACTGGAAAGAACTGTGACGTGGAGATGAATCCGTGCCTTCCAAGTCCTTGTAAAAACAGTGCGCAGTGTGTACCCAGCAAAAACTACCAGGACTTTGAGTGCCACTGCCCTATTGGCTATACAGGTTTGTTGTTATGATGTAATATTGTGTCTTGCTGATTTTTGTAGAGGATATTTTATTGTGTGAATTGACAGATGAGAACTGTATAGGAAAAAGATGGATCCTATAGTTGTATATAAGTGTATGCTTGCTTGGAGGTTAAGTTTCAGGAGATAGGTTAATGTTTTTATTTCTCTATTCAAACATACACACTTGTCTTTACTCTGACTTTCACTGTGGTAGGTTAATGTTTGTATTTCTCTATTCAAACATACACACTTGTCTTCACTTTGACTTTCAGTGTTAATGTTTCTATTTCTCTTTCAGGACGGTTGTGTAATCATGACATTGACGAGTGTGCCTTGATGTCGCCATGCCGCAACGGTGGGACGTGTCAGAACACTGACGGCAGCTACATCTGCAGCTGTGTCAAAGGTTATGAAGGCAAACAGTGTGAATCCAACCCTGATGACTGCGATCCGAGTATGTTGTTAATCTAAAATAAATAAAAGTAAAAATGGAAATGAAATTGAACCAATGGAGAAAAATGTATGCAAATAACAGAAATATAAATTTTGACATAATCAGGGTTCCAGTTACACAGTATTTGTTAACAAAAATTTATTAAAATGTAGATGTATCTTAAACTAATTTTTATAAGTGATTACGTAAGACTGTGTTGAAATGAAAACAGAGAAATTAATCTATTTGTAAACGTGTAAAATGATCTGTGTTACAAATATCATCATTTCTAAACTGACATTCTTTACCGCACTGCAGATCCTTGCTACAACGGTGGTACCTGTGTGGACGGCCTCGACAACTACACCTGTCTGTGTGTCAGTGGGTTTGGTGGGGATCGCTGTAAAAATGACATCAACGAGTGTGCATCGGACCCGTGTAAGAACGACGGCTACTGCACTGACTACGTCAACTCCTACACCTGCACGTGTCGGCCTGGGTTCAGCGGAGTGCACTGTCAGACAAACGATAACGACTGTACTTCCAGGTTGGTCTGACACTCAGTTAGATTTACAGTCAAACAGTATTAGAAATACTGAACAGCAATTTCATTATAGATGATCTTTACAGGATATGTTAATAATGATGCATAAAAAAACAGTGATATAATTAAAATTTTGTGTTTTTGTAATCATATTCTTGACTCCATGTTTTTATTTTTTAATTTTAGTTGATTTTTTTTTTTTTATAATAGTAAAGTTGTTTTACCATTAATTTTAAAACCCCATAATCTTCACTGAAAGAAGCATTTTGAAATTATTATCCCAGGAGCATGGTCAGAATATTAAATTGGGACGCTATGTCATTGGTTAGCAAAATACCTAAAGTTTTTTTTTGTCATGCCTTAACAAAAAATATTTATAAAGAAAAAGAAGAAAATACAAAAATCACTTACAGCATGCCGTGAACTCAGCCCACTGAGTCTAACATGAACATACATTTGTTAATGTCCCATCATCATCATCATCATCACCTTAACATCATCACTGACACCACCATCATCATGGTCAACATTTTATAATATTACTGCTGTTGTTGTTACATAAAAATGTTTCCTAATCCGATTTTCATTTCTCTTACACCACAGTTCCTGTCTGTATGGAGGGACGTGTGTTGATGACATCAACAAGTTCAAGTGTGTTTGTGCTCCTGGATACACTGGATCAAACTGCCAGTGGCACATCAACCCGTGTGACTCCAACCCCTGTATGACTGGTGCCACCTGTGTGAGCAATGAGGGAGATTTTCACTGTATCTGTCCTTACGGTTCTACAGGACCACGCTGCGAGGTAATGGTTTCATACGACTGTTTATGTTTTTGATATAAATTTAACATGCACCTGTTGTTATAAATCTGTCCATATAAATCTGTAGGATCAGACTGTGAGGTAATAATTTCTTAAAATCATTTCAATATTGGATAAAAAAAAAAAAAAAAAAAAAAATAAAATGCTGTTGTTGTTAATGTTTGAATCTAATAATTAATATTTATGTACTAGACAAGAGACTGTTTAAAAAGCCGATGGTGAACATTTAATATTCAGTGTTAGACAGTTTCCTTGTTAAAGGGAACATGAAAATGTCACTTCTCATTCTGTGATTTTTATTGCGAGTTTCTTCCTTTTACTTTTTTTTTTTTTTAAATTATTCAGAACCTTAGACAGCAAAACTGAAAAATGTATATTCTGGCTTGAACTTTTTTTTTTATTTGTTATAATAATAATGATTTTATTGTTATTAATTTTTACCTTCAAGTAATAATAATTAATAAAAAATATTTCAGGGTTTTGTTGACTGGTGCAGCCAGAACCCATGTCAGAACAGTGGCGTCTGTCAGCAGATTGCCAACGCTTACAAGTGTAAATGTGCTCCTGGCTGGACAGGCATGCTTTGTGATGTCAGGATGGTATCATGCAGTGATGCTGCAGCTCTCAAAGGTATTGCAGTTTTCAAATACCACGAAATATGAGCTTTTCTGTCATGCCTTTAGTTAAAGAGAAAAATGCATATTTGAAGTAAATATAAGCTTTTCTGTCATGCCTTTATTTATGGTGAAAAATGCCTATGTGAACTCAATATTCTAAAGTTTTTGTCCTTCAGCTAATGTGATAGCATAATCTTGTACCTGCATTATGCCCGCCCAACAATATCTTTAACTGTTCTGAAGAGTGCCATTAGAAAGTTGTAGGGTTATTGTTCAGTTAGACAACATTTATCAGCCACAGTACAGCTTCCATATTAATTTTAAAATGTCTGAAATGCAGAGTGGTGTAATATTACAGTGAAAATGTAAATGTATATTTACATTTGTAAAGCACTATTTTTCATAGAATACAAAAATGTTCTGAACATACACTGTTTTTCCTAAAATACAAAGCATCTTTTATATATATATGTTGTGCTTCCAAAATTTGAGGAAGAAAGAGAAAAACAATGTAAAGCCTAACACTTTAAAACGACAGATTAATGTCATAATTACTTGTTTTTGAGCAGGAATACCCCGAAATCAGCTGTGTCAACATGGAGGGACGTGTCGCGACACTGAGAGGAGTCACATGTGTGAGTGTCGGCCAGGCTACGATGGCAGCTACTGTGAACACGACATCAACGAGTGTACATCACAGCCATGTCTCAATGGTGCCACTTGTCACGATCTGGTGGGTCGATACCAGTGTTCCTGCATGAATGGCTTTCAAGGTGAATATGATCATGTGGTATCTTTGATAGAAAGACTTCATTTATTATTTGGATAAAAATCACTTTGTACAGAAAAATTAGTATTTAGATGTAAGCACTTTATTTAATCGCTTTGATGTCTGGATTGTTGTTAACGTTTTAATTCATTTTAATTTGCTAAACATAAAAAAAAAATAATAATAATATATATTATCATTTCAAAATATTTTTTTTCAATACCAAATCTTAATGTTATTAATTTTGTGATGCATAACCTCAGTATTATAAAATAACATTTATAAATGATTTTAAATTAGTATTTTCTTTTCATTTTACTTTTTTTGTCTTACTAGAATTTTTCTTAAGATAATAATATTAATGTTCATTTTTTTTGTTTCATTTAGGTCTAAACTGTCAGTATAACATTGACGACTGTGAGAATAAGCCGTGTGTCAATGGCGGGACTTGTCATGACTTGATTGATGGTTACCACTGCTCATGCCCACCAGGAGCTCTGGGATTTCTCTGTGAGATTAATGAAAATGACTGTGCAGCCAATCCTTGTCATAATGGAGGAACATGCCAGGACAAAATTGGAGGGTATGCAGTCAGTTCTTAAATAAAACAGAAAAAAAAAACTCATAAATTAAAAAAATATAATAATAATGATAATAAGACCCCAACATAACAGCAATAAAGAAGAAAAAAGTGAAAAAGGATAAAAAGAAAAACAATTACTGCAACTACTACTACAGTTATGATTAGCATCACTTCTGCTGCTGCTTCTACTTGTACTGCAACTACTTCTTTTACATTTAGGAATACCGTCGTCATCTGTTTTGAATTTTTCAGATATGAATGTCTCTGTCACCCTGGGTTTGTTGGTCCACGTTGTGAGGGAGATGTCAACGAGTGTCTGTCAAATCCTTGCAACAGCATCGGCACTCAGGACTGCATTCAGCTGGTCAATGACTACCGCTGTGAGTGCAAACGCGGATGGAAAGGTAAAACTGAATTTTAATTATTTTTTTCAGGTTCCTGTTGGTTGTCTAAATACAAATTAAAGATTGTGTATTGATCAGCCTTTAAGATGGGATTCAAATCTTGTAAAAGTGGTGATGAGCTTTTAAAATGTATATTTTTATGCTGCTATTGGACTTATAACAGATAGGAAGTAATTGATATTACAGAATATAAAGATAAAGTTTGTCATTCTTCATAGTGTGTTAGTACTGAAATGATAATATATATTTATGCTGATGTGTTTTTGTTTAGGACGTAACTGTGAAACTTTGATCAGATGTGAAGATCGTCCATGTCAAAATGATGGAATCTGCAATAACAAGGATGGCAGAGTCCACTGCACATGCAAAATGGTAAGAGAATAAAAGAACAGTTCAGTTACTTTATATGTGTGTATGTGTGTGTATATGTGTGTATTTAGTTACAATGCTATTTATTTATGTATTTATAATTTTTTCTTTTGTTAAGGTAACTGTTAAGACTTTTCTGTTGTGTGTGGTTTTTTTTTTAGATAGTATTGTTTTTATTGTTATTGTGGTAGTTGCAGATGACAACTATTTTCCTTGGAGATTAAATTATTATCAGCAATCAGGTATGAGATTAAACAGTTATCATCAATAAGGCAGATCAACAGCTGAAGATATCTAGGCTTCTGTTTAACAGAATTAAATCATTAATCTTTAAACCATATTATTTTCTTATCTGTTCATTATTATGTAGGATTACTATGGAGATTACTGTGAATACAAATCATCTGACTGTGATCGGGATCCCTGTCTCAATGGTGGAACCTGCCAACCCCAGCCCAATGGATTCAGGTGTATTTGTCCTGCAGGGGCTACAGGAGTGAAGTGTGAGACAGATTATGCCCAAGAGTGTGCCTCCTCACCTTGCAGGAACGATGGAACATGTCTGGATAGGATTGGTAAATATTTTGAATTACAAAAAGAAGTTATTTTGATTTAGTTTGGTTGTTAGAAAGTGCAGGCTAGGGGTGGAATTACAAAGCAGTTTTTGTTAATGTTTTGGCTCATAGCTTTTTCAGAATTGTTAACACTAAGTTTTAGAAATGTTTATCTTTTAGTCAGATTATTTGACAGTATAATGATAAAATATTTAAATTCCTAAATTGTTATTATTATTATTGTTTATTTATTTATTTATTAAAAATTAATCCATATTTTTTTTTTTTTAATTTTTAATTTCTATTTTTACTTAACTCATGCTTTAAAGAATTTTTTTTTATTTTTTTATTTCACTTCATGTTTTGAAGAAAGTCTTTTCTGACAACTTACATTCATTATTTTTTCTTTTCTTTTCTCTTAATGCACATTCTAAAGAAAAACATTTTTTGTCTTCCCCCTTAGAATTTACTAACACTTTCTTAAATGGCAGAATTTTCAGTACCATATCTTACATTAATTTTTGCTTCAGGTTACTACGAGTGCCAGTGTCCGAGATACTACACAGGTGTCCACTGTGAAATCTATGACAAGAATTCTGCAGGTGGAATCGGTAGGCCTGTGTCTGTCACTAACAAACCAGATGACTATGAGCAACAGAACATACTGTGTATTAAGAATGACTGTGCTGCAAAGGCTAATAATGGACGATGTGATGTACGTATAATTCTGAATTATTAATAGGCAGCCATACAACTGAATAATGTATAAAAACAGCAGTGATATCTCTGATGATGATGCGATGATAATAATAATAAAGAAAATTAATAATGTTGGTAACATTGGCTAAAAGTTAAAACAAAAACCTTGGTTCCTTTTATTTATTTCTATTTTAAAAATTAATTATAAAATTATTCTTCAGTTTTGCAGACTGATGCAAAAGGTAATGCAAATCTATTAAATGGGCTACACGCTTTTTCTTTTAAAATTATTTTTATTAATGATACTCATTTCTTTTTAAAGGAGGAGTGCAACATGTTTTCTTGCAACTATGACAACAAAGAATGTTCATATGGACTGAAACCGTGGCAGAACTGTACAGGACTGCAAGGTGGGGTCTACTGTTGGAAGGTTTTCAAGAATGGAAAATGTGACCCCCAGTGTAACAATCAAAACTGTCTCTATGATGGCTTTGACTGCGATGGAGAGATGAAGAAATGCAACTCTTTTTATGAGAAATACTGCAAGGAGCACTACGCCAATGGTTACTGTGATCAAGGTTGTAATTCTTCAGAATGTGAATGGGATGGACTTGACTGTGATACCTCTCCCCAACAGCTTGCTCGAGGAACCCTGGTTATAATTGTTCTTGTTGAACCTAATGTCTTCCGGGCTGAAGCCAATGAGTTTCTTCGACAGCTAGGTCACCTGATGCGAGCTGTTTTGAGGATAAAAAAGGATGAGAATGGTAATGAGATGATTTACCCATGGCGACAGGATTCGAAGGATAAAAATTATGATGGAGTTATTCGTGTCAAGAGATACCTGTTTAAAGATGATGGCAGCAATAGGAGGTACAAGAGAACAGCAGTTCTTAAGGGGTAAATAATATTTATATATCTTTTTTGATTTAAAAACAAAATAACCTAAAAACTGTTTTGAAAATTTCCCATAGAACCTATAACGTTTTATAAACACCTCCCAACCTTTTCAGCTGAAATAGGATAAAATAATATCTCAATTTAAAAATTATGTTTAAACATTAATTCTTTAATTTTCAAAATAGACAGCTAATTTTTTAGTCCACATCTTTAATATTTGGGAAATGTACTTTTTATGTAAATTATGTTAGCATGTATTTTTTAAACATCTTTTTATTTATCCTTCCATCCATTATTTTAGTTACCATTTTCTTTCTTATTCCCACAGAACCAAAGTGTACCTGGAGATAGACAACCGGGCATGTTACAAATACAAACAGGGTCTCTGTTTCGACAACACAGCCTCAGCTGCTCAGTATTTTGCTGCTGCTCTCCAGAGTGGAGCTAAAGTCAATTTGCCTGTGAATTCTGTAAGCAGTATAATGGGAGATGAAGGTGGCACACAGACTCCAATGACTCTGGTGTACATCGTTGTGGGGTCTGGTGCTGTTCTGCTTTTAGCATTGGCAGTTATTATTGTCATTTCTAGACACACAGAGAGGGCTGTGACATGGTTTCCAGAAGGCTTTTTCGCACGAAATGATCAGTCGAAACCCACCAGAAGTCGCAAAGGACCAGATGGAGAGGAGATGAAGTAAGATACTAAACTGTATTTTATTCTCTTTACTGCTATAATGTCATTTTATATTTTAATTTTAACAACAAAATGTTTATTCTAAGAAATATGGAGAGATGGAAAATGAGAGAAATGGAGAGATCAAATCTTCTTATTAAAAACACTGAAGCAGTTTTAGGAATAGTTAATAGTGAATTTTATAATAAATCATCTCTTTTCTGTTACTTCAGTGATATACAGAAGAGCTCTCAACAGTGTCATCTGGACAAAATGGATGCCAATGACAACCATGCTTCTCCACCTCCAAGCAATGAACACTGGCAAGATGATGATGATGAACAGCCTCAGAGGAAAAGACAGAAGGTTTGAATGATAATTACATTAACAGATAGTACTGATGTATTTGAATAGAAACTATTTCAAAGTATTGTGAAAGGTTTGGCTTAGATAATTTTGAGCAGTCTGAATGACTTAAGGAAACTTTCATAATATTCTGTCAACTGTCAAGAAAATTTGATTTGTTATTAATTATTCATTAAAGCACGTTTTTGAGAATTCAAATTTGAATTCATCATTAAAATTTATAATCTATATCATTATAATCTATATCAGCAGTATTAACCCTCATCATATATTGTTTATTATAAGCAAGCATTAGAAATAAATTTATTATGTACCCACATTTAGCATTTTTAGGTATTAATAAACTATCTCTTTATAGATTCTTCAATATACTATAATTTCTTTTGTACTAATTATTTAATAATTCTGCCTAGCAAATTTAATGTTAATAATGAGGAAAGAGAATGAGAAAACTATTTCGGTAATTAAATTATTACCATACTATTATTGTTATTATTACTTGGTTATTTCAGACTGATCGCAAAGGAGACTGTGATGCTCTGGTTGTTGATTTTGAAAAAGGAGACACAAGGCAATGGACCCAGCAACATCTGGAAGCAGCAAATGTGCCTAACCCATGCTGTGCCCTAACTCCACCCCAAGGGCAAGACCAAATTGATACAAAGGATGTGGATGTGCGAGGACCAGGTACGTTATAATATAGATCAACAAAACAGCACTTCAAAGAAATTATTATTATTATTATTATCATTATTATTATAGTTACTTACATTTTCTTTCTATTTGTTTGGAAAGAAAAGTTACGAACATTTTATTTTTTAATGTCCAGTAAATAATATTAAGCTATGTATTTAGAGATGTTCAGTGAAATCATTTTGAACTAGTTTGGTTCAGTTCTAAAATAATTTAGATCTATTTTATCAGATCCATAATATTTTGTTTTAGACCATTTAATTCCATTTTTAAATGTAGATATTTTCAATCTTACAACTTCAGTCTTTATGGCATTTTTGACAGTTAATAATGAAACATACAGTATTGTCACACTAACAGTTTATTTATAAATGTCATTACTTATGCATGAACCATAATACAATTAGTTCATAATGGTGCAGTTAACCATTTATAATGACTCTGTTTCAACAGATGGATTCACACCTCTCATGCTGGCATCATTCCGAGGTGGTGGGTTGGACACAGGATGTGATGATGAAAGTGGATCGGGTTCTGGTGAGGATGATCGCACGGCAGACATAAACAGTCTTCTCATGCAGGGTGCAGCCATCAATGCCCAGACAGACAGGACAGGTAAAGACTTGTGTGTCTTCATTCTTTTATCCAACACTAACCTGCACAGTTAAACCTGTTAGATTATTTCTGGAAACGTTTTTGATATTTTCATATGAACCATCTCGACTAAAAGCATTGATGTCATTTTAATCACTTTTTGAAAATATGTTATTTTTGTTTTATCTAGGTTTAATCACAAGGCTTAACTTAACAGCTCATGTTTAAAAGAACATGATATATTAATTATGTTTAAACCTCCACAAACTGATAAAACTAGTGACAGTTCTAACAGACAAATGATAAGTTAAACATAAGCTGAGATAAAAGTTATTAAATTTTCATTATTTTTCAAGAATATTTCATGTTATGTACAAACTGTTTTGTGTATCCTTTCAAAACACTTGGTGGATAATGAAAGTTTCTTTTTTAAAAGATTTTATAGTACGGTCATAGTAATGTAAAAAAAACCAAACACTTTCAGGTGAAACATCTCTCCATCTTGCTGCACGGTATGCTCGGGCTGATGCTGCCAAGACGTTGCTGGACGCTGGTGCTGACTGCAATGCTCAAGATAGTACAGGTCGTACACCTCTGCATACTGCAGTTGCTGCTGATGCACAAGGAGCTTTTCAGGTTTGTAGCTTGATTACAAAAGCAATGAGATGTAATGATAATCATAATAATTTCTTGGAGTTATATTAAATTATTATAGTAATGCTTCAGAGTTTGACATCTGTCTGTGTATAAAACTTTTGGGACTAAAGACTTAAAACACATTTTTCTTTTCTTTTACCAGCTGTATTAAGTGATTAACTCAGAGCTTTATCTCTCATTTGGTAAAAATTAACTGAAAACATATTTCAAAAATTATTTTTATTTAATATTTGATGATTTCTCTTCACTTAACAGATTCTTCTGAGAAACAGATCAACAAACTTGAATGCTCGTATGCATGATGGAACGACTCCTTTGATTCTGGCAGCCAGACTTGCCATGGAGGGCATGGTGGAAGACTTGATCAATGCTGATGCTGATATAAATGCTACTGACAACAATGGTACAGAATGTTACATTTATTATTCTATATTTCTCCATATGCTATTAAAATTTGTAATTAAAAGTTAAACTGATGATCAAAATAAAATGATACTTGAACTAAATTATGGTTTTCTTCAGCTGTATTTTAAAATAAGTTAAATTATTGGTAATTTAATTATTGTAACAATAAGGGATAGATGAGGTACCAAAAGGAATACTGTATTTATAATCCATATTTCATAAACCAAGGAATGATTGTTAAACAGTTCAGGTAGATAAACACATTAATTTAAAATAAATTATACATGATTATTTTTTCGTTGAGGATTATTATCTTAAAAATTACTTACAAAATAATCTGCTTCAATCATATTTTTACTGTGTCACAGGCAAAACTGCCTTGCACTGGGCAGCTGCAGTGAACAACGATGAGGCTGCATTGACTTTGCTGCAACACAATGCAAACAGAGATGCACAAGACTGCAAGGTTTGTACTGATCAAATTTATACTGATTTTAGTAAGTTGAAAACCTCACTTTTATTCCAACTAGGTATGTAGATTCAAAATCATCATAAATATTTCAATGGTTATAAAATATTACTTTTTTTTCAGTTAATTATTGATAAATATTGATAATTATTGATAATAAGACTCAAAGTTGAATTTCAAACAATACCTATACATATATTTCAGATATTTTTTTTTTTCTTCTTCTTTTTTTTTTCTTCATTCTCTGATAAATAAAAGAAACAATTTCAATAAATTACAAACATTATTTTTCTAGGATGAAACTCCACTGTTTTTGGCAGCTAAGGAGGGAAGTTACGAAACAGCCAAAATTCTTCTAGATCACTATGCAAATCGTGATATCACTGATCACATGGATCGCTTGCCAAGCCATGTTGCCTATGAACGGCGACACCATGACATAGTTCAGTTACTGGAGGAATATAAAATAAACAGTCCTGCTAGCATGCATCTAGCAAATGGTGGCATTCCTTCTCCAAATGCAATGTACATGCAGCCCATGAATGGCAAGACAAAGGGCAAGCCACGTAAAAATGCCAAAAACAATCATGTTCTGAAAGATCATGAAATGAATTCACCACTGTCCAGACTGAATGGAATACCTTCTACACAGAAGTCCAAATCAAGAAAGAAGAAGAACACAAGTAACACACACCCGCAGTCAAATTGTGAATCTTCATCAGCTGGTACAGTTTCTCCTGGAAACTCACTTGAGTCACAATCCCCTCAGGGTTATGATTTGACACCACCTCATTATGAAAATGCAGCCATGGCAGTTCTGTCACAACCAGGCTATCCTTCAATGGACGATGTGCCTTTGATGCAGCAGCAGCAACAACAGCAACAGCAGCAACATCATCAAACCCAAAGAACTCTTAATGACTTGTCTGTTATGCATGCACAGTATAATCCAAACCAGAGACTTGATCATGAGCCTATTGGTCTTCAGGAATTGATCAAATCGGCTCAGAACCATCAACAGCCTCCACCTATGCAAAACTCACCACCCAACTCACAGTGTGGTGGAAGTCCCATGGGACATGGTATCCCATCACCCATCAAGCCGAAAAATCTACCTACATCACCAAGACACATCCAAGCAATGCACCAGCATGCCCAGCAGAACAGAGTGCAGTCAAGTCCAATGATGCAGAATGATTACTCTCATATGAATGAGAATCATCTGGAGTCGATTCCAGTTTCGACAATTCAGAACATGTACCCCAAATATGTGAACTCAGCGCAGATGCCCCCGCACTATACGGCTGTGAACCTTGTTGACCAATACCCAACCCCACCATCGCAGCACAGCCATATGAGCTCAGACTCACCCCCACAACATACAAGAAACTTTTTACCAGACCATTTTCCCACCCCATCACCTGACTCCCCGGGCCAGTGGTCTAGCTCTTCCCCACACTCAGCCCAATCAGACTGGTCTGAAGGAATTTCTAGCCCAGTTCAGCCCATTGGACAACGAAACAAACGAACTGCTGAACCTGTGTATATATAGATTCCATTGTTCACTGTTAATTCATTTCATTATTGTGTTCCCTGGAATCATTGTATGAAACAATTTGAAAGGAGAGCACCATTTATTATTATTATTGTTTATATTTTTTCACATCCAGTTTGCTTCCTTAAAACTTTGAAATATATTAAATTAAAATGAAAAACAAAAACAAGCAGCATATGAAACTGGTTTCCTGAAGGAGGAATTGGATGTTAATGTGTGTATTAAGATGATAAAAGTCCTGGTACATTCTGAATTCACAGGGAAACAACTGAAAACAGTAGCATATTTTCAGTTATGTACAGAATATGTCTTTTAAAATGGCTACATTTTTTTTTTACAGATGTTGTGTAATTATATGTGAGATTTTTAAATGATTGAGCTTGACAGAAGATTTTTAAACTATAAACTGTGCATTTCTCTATTGGAAGATGTAAACTACCGAAAATATAAACAGTGTTCATTGTTGGAGAGCAGATGGGAGAGAAAATGAAGTAAGAAATGACTTCACAAGACTTGTTTTAAGACAGTTTTGTATAAATGTTTTTTTATTTCACAACTAGACATGATAATTTGCATTTGAAGTCATTTACTTTTGACACTAAATTATATATATATATATATATTCATTTCAACTTTAAAAAAAAAAAAAAATTGTTGGTTTGTTTGAGGGTCCATTTCCATCGAGTGATATTAATATGAACTGTCTGTTTAGTGTTCACAGTTTTTATTATTAAATTTGAACACAGTGCCTCAATGTTGACATGTTTACATTATGGGCAGAGAGCTCAACAAGTTTAGTGCATTTTAGAGATTGTTTCCTAGGCCTAGCTGGAATACTGCCATAAAGTAATAGTAATGTTTTATTGTTAATTCAGTCTTTTGATCTCAGTCTCCATATTTCATTTTAAAACATTTAAATCTTTAAAGCACTTTACAGTGCTTATGAACAAATACAATTTTTTCTTTATTTCTGGAGACAAATTTTTATTGAAATAATTTTCAGTTTGTTGACAGGACTGGGACCACAGGACTGAAACACCTTTCTTTTCTTTTTGTTTTTAACCCCCTTCCTTTAAAAAAGAAAATTTAATATTTTTACATGTACATATTTACAATAACAGGAGATTGCCCCACAAAAATCATCACATTTGTATTTTTATACACCCAATTTTAAATGTTATGAAGCCAGATGTTATTTTGTCATTTTCATACCAGTTAGCATTGTGTACAAAATCTGCATTTTTCTTTTCTTATTTGAAAATTGTTTGTTTTCTTGTTTTATTACTTTTTGGTGAAACTACTTAACAAAGATTATCATGAGATTCATTCTTCAGTGACAAGTGATTGCCTCCCTGTAATAAGTAAACTCTGTAATGATAAGAAAATGCTTCAGTTTTTTTTGATTGAACAAACTTTCATTTTGGTTGTTATTTTTCAAAATGCTTTGTTTAAAGCAAATAAATGCTCATTCATCATTCATCATCTACTTACAAATCATTAAAAATCATATGTATGGATTTTTCATAAATATTTTTCATTATTATATTTTAGTCGTTTAACTTTATCCTAATATAAATGTTAATAAAAATGTATTAGTTGCAAGGAGAAAAATGACTGGAAAATTCAAAAGTAAAAAAACCATATAATGAATTTTAAAACTATTTTACACAAAAAAAAAAAAAAAAAAAGAAGGAAGGAAATTTAGTTCATTAATTACATCCCTATTATACTGTTACTTAGGCAGAACTGGTGCAACTTATTAAAATATCATTCCTGGCGATGTATGATCAGATGGCATTGCAAATACTTTATGATCTCATCATATGTTGAAATACAAAAATAAACCTGGTGCATACAAAGGAAGCAATCACTTGTCACATCACAATTCCTCTGTGTCATTCCGGCAGCACAAGATATTTGTTTTAAATTCTTTTCATTCCATGTTTGTTGTACTGAGAGAGAGAGAGAGAGAGAAGACAGAGAGATGATGGTTGAGAGCATTGGTAGACAGTTACTGGAATCAGTTCGATCATTCTGTACATACATAGTGCTATTATGAACAAAATAAATCAAAAGTACAGTGGAAAAAAAAAAAGTTTTTAAAATCCTTAAAATATCTCTTCCAAATATTGCTGGCTTTGTGTTGAGGAAATGGGGCAGAAACGTTAGATGACACATTTCAGAATGGTAAAACTTAAATTTAATAAGATGATTTCAGATTGCAGTGTTTATTCATGTAGTATTAGTGATTTTGTTTATATTCTTTATCGCTAAGGTAAAAATTATAATTAAAAAAATTATTTTCTTTTCATCTCTATTTTAATTTTTTTTTTTTTTTTAAAGGCATCTACATGAAATAATTTATATTTTTATATAGGGCATTATGTTGATAGTAATTCATTATGGCAAATGTATATGATATTAGAAAACATGTTGTCAAATCTTGATGCCTCATTTCCAGTTGATTTTAATAAAGCATTTATGACCACTGAAAATAATGAAAATAATGTAATTTTGTTTTTGTTTTGACCATTATTTTCCAGTAACTGATTGTTTTTATGACAAGGTACAAAACAAACAATTATTAAAAGTGGAAAAATTAAACATTTTTAAAACAAAAACAAAAGACAATACCAGAACAAAGCAAACAACGACATGAAAGTCATTACATTGTTGTTCTGATGTATGTCCAGACTTAAAATTAATTTTGTTTCATATAACTCTTTGTATTACACTTTCATGGAAAAATTGTTCAGAAAGTATATTAGAAATTTAAAATGAATAATACTGTTGTTTGTCAACTGTTTTAATTAGCAAGCTATAATTCCAATACTAACTCTTATTACATGTTGAGCTTTTAAGAATGATTGTTATTGCTCTTCCTGGCAGTTCATGTTTATATGTAGTAATGATCTCTGTCAAATTTATATCGGACAGATATGTATATTTTGTTCTTTTGGTCTAGTCTCTACTTTATTTTTCTCATGTCACATCAAATATCAAATGTACATCTTCTGCTCAAGATAAACACTTATAATTTATATTTAATTGTGGAAAAATGATTAATACATAATTTCATCCAAAAAATATAACTATGTTTTTACCTGAAAAGCTTTTGAGGTGAATTTCAAAATATTATATGTTAATAAAATGATACATGTAATCTATTTAAAAAACCAACAAACAACAACCATGTGTCAAGTACACCTTTATAAATAATTATAAACTTGTCTTAATATTAATTTGTTGCTGAAAATGTACACTTGGTATTTGATACATAGAAAGTGTGTGCATGTGAGTTTTAGCCACTCTGTATTATTGTTTATAGTTATTTTAAAAATAAATAAATGTATTATTTTTGAACAAGTTATGTTTAAGCATGCTTGTACTACGTTGTTCTTTTAAGAGGAGAAAAACAATGCCTGTTATTGGTAAATGCTATGTTTGTTTAATGTTTTATGCATTCCTCTGAAGAAACTAGGAAGGTACAATATTAATGACTCCCATTCATTCCTAGGAGACAAAAAATTACAAAAAACAGAAACTTATTTTTTCTAGATAAATTAAGTATATTTTGAACTTTATTACAGGAAAATGAATTCCAACCCAAAAATTTAAAATATAATCATAATAAAATAAAATAAAATAAATGAATGTATGTGAAGAATTCAGTGTATAGTTACTTTGTATTTGAAAATATTCTAAATTGAATATATTTGTTACTATTATTATTTATTTTTTTTGTACCACTCTTTGGAGAATGTATAATCAAAACTCTAAAAAATGTTTTTTTAAAAGTGTCAACCTGATACAAAGTAGTTAAATACTCAAAGATTATAAAGCATCTTACAGAAATGAACTGGGAACATAAGATTTATTTATTTACCTTTTTATTATTAATTATTAACATGGTAATTATTTATAGCTACATTTAGACTGTTGATAATTGAAATAATTTGATATAAAGAAACTGAATTTTCTTTAAATGAAATAATGTCTTTAACAGTTGTATTTTATAGGTGTTCTTTTATATATTATTTTATAGTAATTTATGTTACATTGCTATTGTATATTATTATTATTTTACATAATTCAGTTCCCATATGTTTTATTTTAATGTTAGAATTTTTATATAAATTTTGGTATCAGCAATATTTTTTTAAACATAACTAAGCTGATGGGATCAAAAGCCTGTGATCAAAATTAATACTTAATTTTATTATTCTGTACTTTTTTCTATTAATTATTTAGCAGAAAAGTAACATATGAGCCAAAATCAATGAATTATTTATAATTTTTAATATATATTTTTAACAATGTTTAGAAAATATATTTGTTTTTGGAAGATGTTGATGAAGGTCACAAATTAAAATATTACTATACAGTGTTCAGATTTAACTCTAGAGAAAAAATATTTGGGTAATATTTATCTTTAATTTATTTGTGATAGGAAAGTAAAGAGGTAGAACTGAAGTAGAGGCAGTTTATAAACAACATTCAATAGAAGATGACAATACAATTTAATTTTTTTTTCTTTTAACTAATTCTGGGATTCATTATTAAGAGATGCTCATGTAAATAGAAATACATAGGGTCAAAGACATTAAAAAAAACCATTGCTTCTTAAATTTTTGTCTATGTTAAGAATATAATTTGAAAACTGAAGGGAGTTTTTTAAAGCTTATATAAAGTCTCATATAACAGGTGTTTGGCAGCTGATATAAATTCTGGGAAGAAAACTTTAATTCTGAAGCCTGGAGTTAGGAGGAAAAAAAGCATGTATATATATTTTTATTACAAAAGATACTAGAAACTTTTACACTTGCAAAGGTATGAAAAAAAACAAAACCCACCCAAATCAACCCAATATATTAATTGTTACAATTGTTTTAACTTGATATGTCAAGAAATGTATAGTTTATGAACTGTTTTGCTTTTTATTCATTTATATGCCTTGTTTTTATTATTTTTATCAAAAAGATACCACCAATATATTTAATGAGCTGAACTGTACTCTGTAGGACAAATCAACAGCAAGGTTTGATGCATGTTATGTTACTTACACACATCTTGCTAATGGGTTCAAAATAAAAGGTCAACATTTATGCATTTGCATGTGTATATATCATTTGTGGACACTGTTCATAGTTCAACAATGTAGTGCATTTTTTTCAATGCTTCACAGAACTCCTGTTTCATATATTTATGACAATAAAATTCATGTACAAAGTAGAATGTTGTTTTTGTTATTTTCTTTGTTAGTGTAGTGACAAAACTGAAGTTTTTGTTATAAATGAAATTAACATCTTCAGTATTAGGAGTAAATAAGTAAGAAATAATTAATAAATTAAAAAATACAAACAAAAAAAAATCATATTACACAAACATGTTATGTCATAAAGCAATTCATATCCAGTACCTAGCTAAAAAAACAAAAAACCCAACTAATTAATATAAACAACAAATCTTGAGTTTTAAAGTTAAAATCCTATTTTTGTTTTGTTTTAAAAGTATAACGAGAAAACAAAAACTTAAAAAACAACAAAAAAAAGTAATAATTTTTCTCTTAACACTTTCTGTATCAGAAAAATTAATACAATTTTTTTTCCACACATGAAAGCTAAACATTTTCAACAGAATGCAACTTTAATAAACAGTAATGTAATAATAACATAAGCACAAGAAAACATAATGAGCTGAACAAAATTCAGTGACAGTTCTGAAAAGAATTTATACCATCAAAACTTATTTAATCTGGCAAACACAATTAATGTGTTGTGATTTCAAAAATAAAAAATTAAATCTTTATTTTTCTTTTCCCCCCATTTATTTTTCATTGTAGTTAACAAGATTTTCCTAACTGCTACTCAGATCCATTTTCAACTTAACATGTGGCAGTTACCTTTCTTGATTCTGAAAGTACTAGATCACAGTAGAGAACCACACATGCTCAGTATATGTTTCTCTGGTGTTTGTATTTAAAAGATCAGAACAGAAGAATGAAAATAAAAACATGATCTGATTCTTATTCTTCATAGATGGGGATTTCCAATCATCTGTTTCAAAATTATTTACTAAAAAATATAAACTAAGTTTTATCACATATTTTAGGTTTTTGTCGTGAATGAACTGAGGCCACATTACAGTTTTCCATTCAACCCTGGTTGGAGATCGTAAAGGAATGCAGTCCCATTGCTACCATTTTAAACCACTTTTAAGATAAATGGCTTAACTAGTTAGCAACCAAGACTGCAGGACAAATAAACTAGCCCCCTCCCAGCACCCCAAAACCTTCTCCCCCCAAAAACAACAACAAACAGACAAAAATAATAATCTGTTGAAACCTCTGTAGCTGCTACAAATTCCTAAAACCTCTATATTATTTAGTATGAATATTCATTTACTTTCATACCGCACTTATATTCCAAAATAAACATCCAAGTAATAATAAATACCTTAAATTTTGTTTTAAAAAAGAACTGTTTTTCATTAACATACTCTTAACAAAAACAGAGTAACTTAAAACTTGTGGTTGAAGAGTCCACTGTTTTATTTCTTTGATTTCCAGTTTTCTGCATGTTGAGACTGCTTCTTTTTGTTGGCCATTTCTACTTCTCTTTTTGTCTTCAACAATAGTTTACTGAAATCAGATTACAAACTTTTTATTTGTTTTATTCATCACATCCTTTTTCTCTGACATACAAACTAAATTCTCTTTCTAACATACATATATCTACATGTGTCCTCTCTCTCTCTCTCTCTCTCTCTCTCTCTCTCTCTCTCTCTCTCTCTCTCTCTCTCTCTCTCTCTCTCTCATGCAGACGCTTTTACACCATGTCCATTTTCTAAATCCTATTTTTCTTTTATCAATATTAAAATTGTAACATTAAAACTATTCTCAGGATTATTAACTTTTATTATTAATTATTAATGAATCTGAATTACTTTTTAGCAGTCCTACTGAAAATTAGCACAGATAATTTGAATTGTCAGAAAAAAATTATATGAATAAAACATTGTCATATAAAATTACATAAAAGGTCAGATGCAATCTTTTATTTTTAAAGAAAATGAGAAAGGGCAGTACAATTATTATTATTATTTTTAATATTATATGTTTCATTTTTGGTAGCTGTCTTTTAAATTTAATTATTTAAAGCTGACCTTTAAATGTAAAGTGTATGGTCTATATAATAAAATTTCCCAGTCAAAACATGTGGATGAAAATATCACCTCTCTACACAGTAACTGAATAATAAATAAATAAATTGTGTGTGTGTGTATTTTTTACATTTTATTTTACGTTTATTTTTGTTTTATTTCAAACACACACACACACACACAAACACATGCACAAACACACAGAGACAGACACACGTGTTATGTATATATTGAAATAACACAAAAAAAAACCTGTAAAATAAAATAAAATGAAATAAAATAATGTTAATAATAAAAACATTTTTTTTTTTTAAAATGCTAATAAAAAATATGGTAACTTTACCAAGTTTCAAAAACAAACAAACCCCAAAACTCCCTTTTTCTTTTAACTGACACTTAGCATGCACACAAACATATACACACATAAAAGTGAAAATGGTAGCTTATACTTTTTCAACATGTATTTTATTCAAATATTTTTTTTCTAATTTCATTATTACCATTAAAAAAACAACAACAGTGTATCTTCATAGGGTAATTTTAATATTCCTCTTTCTGCAGTCTACAGAATGTCAAATGTAAGTAAAGACATATTTAAAAATAAATAAAAATTAAAAATCCCTATAATAAAAATAATTGATTAAACAAAAGTAATGAAACTAACTTTAGATACTGCATGTCATTAATGAGATTTTGAACCACTTTTTCACCTTCTTCAGCTTTCTTTCTTTGTAAAGTGATTGATTTTAACAAACTGAAAATACATGAATTAAAATTATTTATTACATCTAAGAAAGCAAACTATATTGTGTTATTTAGTACTATAAATGTAAACAAAATGAATCTGAGCTATATGTTTTTATCATCTACAATATCTTGAATAAAACATTTCAAGCATGCTATTTCTACTGTGGGTTTAAATAAAAGTGTATAATGAAAATAACATTTATGATTACATTCTTACTAATTTCATACATAAACAATCTGTAATTAAGGGTATAAAAGCAGCATGACTGCAAAGCAAAATAACTTCAACACATTATTTAATGAAATCTGTGGTTCATCTAGATTTACGCACACTCACATATATACATGCATGCACACATGTACACACGTATACACAAGCTCACAGATGTGCACATATGCATACACACCCACATACATACACACCAGTGCACACATAATTTAAATTTTAACATTAAAAGAAAAGAATATGGTACTAAATGACTTAGTCAATATTTATTACAAAATACTGGATTCAGACAGTTTAATAAGTTCATATTCTTATCTGAGGTTAAGTAGTTGGTTACTTTCCAAACCGAGTACAAAAGTAAGGAAATCCACCTCTCTGTCTAATTTACTGAAAATATTCATGATTTTTAAATGATATCCTCTCCTTGTTCTGTAATATGATCAGTTCAATACTTTTATACACACCTTTGTGATTCTTCCAGATCTATTTGACACAACTGTGAGTCTGATAAATCTGTATCAAACATTACATTTGGTACTGAAATAAAATCAGTTTATCTACATTAAACTCTTTAAAGTTTTCAAAGAGATGTCAAAATCTGACGCTTTATCTAAGTTTAAGAACATAATTATAAATAATATAACAACAATGAACAAATATAAAATAAACCGTCAACAAAATAAAATGCTCCTTATGGACCCCCCAAAAATACTTTCAAAATAAACTATGGTGATAAATATGGGAAAGAGTACTGATTCAGTAGACATCATATATCACTCTAGATTTTTTTGATGGTTAATAAAGAAGCTTTCTGTGTACTTTTTCTCAAACAACGATTACTCAGGAAATTCCAATAAAAACTAAAACTTAAACCATTCAAACAAAACTCAGGTGTTCCAAGTAAATTAACTGTATTTTATAAATGTTTGACATCTTTTTTTTATTACAGTACGTTTTTATGATTGATGGAAATGAACATAAAAGAAAGTTTAATGATTGTGTTTATTACTTTCTTTTTTCCACAAAGGTTTGTGTATAAAGTAACATTAAAAAATCTTACAATACTTTTTGAACTGTGCTGCATTTCTTTGTTTTAGTATTTTTTAAAGTTGAAATAAAAAACATTTTAATCAAAAACTTTCTTAATTTTCTATTTTCCTTGAAATATATGTGCAAAGCAATATAGGAAACCTCTATAAAACTGCATTTTCCTATTCATTCTTGTACTTATTTAAACTTGAAAAAAAAAAATATATATATATATATATACTTATTAGTTTTTCATTTTCCAAGAATACTGAGACATGGAGTAATAAATAAATGTCAGAGTATTTGCTGCTTACCTTCCTGTACTTTTGTTGATTCAAATACACATGATGTACCTGGAGCTGATAAGTATTCTTTTGTCATTTTTTCACTGTTTATAATCTTCTGATCTACATGATAAACACTGGATGCAGGAACACTAATTTCAGTTTTATCTGTTTTCAGATAATGCTTAGACTCCATGATGTTCTCTTTATCACATTTGTTTTCTGGTTTAGTTTGTACAGATGGATTTCTTACATTCTCATTAGTTTCTAGTTGTGGGATTGGGTTAATCAGTTGAATGCTAATATTTCCACTGATATCTTTATTTTCTTTGCCAAATCTATCAGAAGGACAGCAATAGTTATCCGACACTTTTGTGACTTTAATGTTTTCTTTCTTAATGATATTTGTAAGCCTTTGTTCTTTATGTTTTACAAAATTATCATCATTTTTATTATTTTCAAAATCAACATCATTAGAACATTTTATTATATCTTTAGTCTGGATGCATTCTTGATAGCCAATTTGCATCTTATTATCCAACTCCTGAGTAAAAAGTTTTTTAGTCTCTGAATTTAAATTTCTATGTTTTTCAGTGTTATCCTCATGATTATCAGGTTTTATAAAAACAGATGATATGTCCATCATTTTACTTTCAGTTAAGGGAATTGGACTTCTTACAATTGCTTGGTCATTTTCTTTAATCATCACTATGTCAGAATTTGACATCTTCTCTTTGTCTTTGTCTGTAAGTTTATTTATTGGTGAGAAACTAACATTTTCAGTCAGAACTGTTGGTTGCTTGTTTTCTGAATTACATTTGTCTGGAACAATTTCTTGTTTTGAATTGTTCATATGCAAATTCTTTTCTTTTTCTACTGAAGGAGTAATTACATTATTTTCCATAACCTGAGAATGTATTGTTTTTTCTTTATCTTTCTGATGGGTTGCTCTTACTGTATCATTTGATTCAATTTTTGTTTGGTAATCTCTTTGTGGATGATGAGGTGCTACTGGATATTTTTCTGACCAGTGGACATCATTTGCTTGATTTTTGTCTTCATGAGTTACCACTTTAGATATTGTGTTTGTTTTTGTACTTTGGATGTCTTTTCTTTGATCTTTAATATTGTCTATCTGAGAGGTTGATAAAAACTTCAAAAACTTTTCTGATTCTTCTTCTTTCATTTCTTTTTCCTCAAGATTAGAATGTGCATCCATTGTTATTGCTAGGTTTAGCTTCTTTGTTGGTTGGCAGTAAATTATAACATGTGTCAGAATCTAATAAAGGCTGTGTCTTTCTTTCGTTATTATCTTGTACTGGGGTTTGAATTATATTTACATTTGTTGAAGGTGTTTCAAAACATTCTTGTTGACAAACTGATGTTAGATCAGTGTGAAGTAACATTTTAATTTCACTATCTTCCTGCTGAACTGAAGTTAAATTATTGGAGGTTAGTTCAGAGTGAGTTATCTGTTCTATTTCACTGCCTTTTTGCTGAACCATGCTCTGATTAATATCTGGAGTTAAAGTGAATTCAGTTTGATGCAATTTTTCTGTTTCATTTCTTTCATGATAAACAAAATTATTGTCTGAATTCAAAGTATCTGAAGTTTTAGGTAGATTTTCAATTTTATTGCCTTTTTGTTGAATGGAATTCTGTTCCTTACCTGGATTTAAAGCATCAGAAATGTCACATAACCTTTCTATTTCACTGGTTTCATATTGAACTGGATTGTGATTACTGCCAGCATTTAAAGTATAAGAAATAATTTCATCTTCATTACCTTTCTGTTGATCTGTTTTCAAATGAATACTTGTATTTAAAGTATCACTATTTTGTTTTGTCTGTTGTAGATTTTCTGTTTCAATTTTCTTCTGCTCAACTGAATTTGGAGTAATAAAATTAATTTCAGTCTTGAGTTCCTTTTCTTTTTGACTTTCTTCCTTTTGTACTAGTTGCAAATCAATGCCTGAATTTAATACACCAGAATTTATTTCAGTCTGAAGTAATGTTTTAGGTTCATTACCAACTTGATGAACTACTATCTGATTAATATCTGTATTTAAAGTATTGGAAATTAATTCTGTCTGAAATGACTTTTCAGTTTCACTGCCTTCCTGTTGAAACTGACTTGAAGTATTTTTAGTTATTTCAGTTTGTTGACTTATTTCTGGTTCCTTTTCTTCCTGTTGAACAGCAAGCTTTTCACTTTGATGTGATTTTTCAGTTTCATAAATTTCAGCTTGAATCACATTCTGATTACTGCCTGGACTAAAAATATCAGAACTTAATTCAATCTGAAATGACTTCATGGTTTCACTGCCTTCATGCTGAACTAGATTTAATGTATCAGTTTTTCATCTGGAAGATTCTGAAACAGATTCTCATTCTCAGCTGAACTATTATTATTGCTCTGATTTAAAGTTAGTTTAGTCTTATTTGAATTTTCTGTTACCTTAATTTCCTGTTGAAATGAATTCAGATTAATGGTTTCACTGCCCTCATGCTGATCTAGATTTAATGTATCAGAAATATTTTCATCTGGAAGATTCTGAAGCAGATTCTCATTCTTAACTGGATTTAAAATATCAGAAATTAATTCAGTTTCATCTAAATTTTTATTTTCATTGCCTTCTACTGAACTATTGTTATTGCTCTGATTTATAGTTAGTTTAGTCTTATCTGAATCTTCTGTTTCCTTTATATCCTGTTGAACTGAATTCAGGTTAATGCATGGATTTATAGAATCAGAAATTAATTCAGACTGATTTGGATTTTCAGTTTCATTCATTATATTTTTTGTGACTGCAGTAATTCCAACTGAACTTGAAATGTTGGAAACTTCTGTAAATATTTCTGGAAGTGTATCAGTTTCTTCACACTTACTAGTAGCACTAACTCCAGCATCTTTGACATGGTTCAACTCCACTGACAGGTCAGCAGATTCTTTCAAATAGGGTAATTCACTTGAACTACTGTTTGGTCTTGGTTCAGTTTCTTTTTGGATAATGTCACTTTGATTTTCATTCTGCTTATCTGACTCAGATTCTTTGCTTTTAAGGTCATCTATACTGAACTGTTTTCCTTTGGTAACTGATCTGTCAAAAATTGATTACATGCCAAATTATTAAAAATGCTCTATGTCCCTGCTTATATATACATAGAATGTATG
Organism: Chrysomallon squamiferum; assembly: GCA_012295275.1. Lineage (NCBI taxonomy): Eukaryota > Metazoa > Mollusca > Gastropoda > Neomphalida > Peltospiridae > Chrysomallon > Chrysomallon squamiferum. The sequence goes on along the minus strand of CM022672.1, from coordinate 3,061,648 downwards.
TACATAATTATGTATGAAGTGTGTATATGTGAGTGTGTGTAAATATAAATGTTTTTCATTAATGTTTAGTGATGTGGATTTATACAGGAAGAAAAAAAAAAGGATGCATATGGTTAAATCTGTTTTAATATTCAATATTAATTGAATAATTTTAATACTCAGAAAATGAAGAAGAAAGAAACAAATTAAAAAAACATTTTTTATGTTTGAATTATTAAAAGACAAACTGAAACATTTCTTAAAATAAAAGCTGTCTTTTCAAGATTACAATTTACATGATATTAATTAGCATTAGGGTTACTAATTTATTAACTGATGCAAGATAAAATCACATTAGACTTTTTTTTCAGTTAGCAGCTAATGCAAGCTGAAATTGCTTCTTTAATATTTTAGTCTGAACATTTAGTTTTTATTTTACTAAAAAAAACATTTAAGGCATTAACCTTCTTTTGCTAACTGACGTGGCTAATTTTTTCTCTTTATTTCCAAATGAAGGTATTATTTTTTCCTGCCTGATTAGTTTGTCTCTGAAAAGAAATATTTAAAAAAACCAAACATTTGTGTTAACTAATTACCACTGTGACACAATGAATACATTAATTATTAATTTTCTCTAACATTAATGGCATTAGAATAATTTAAATACGGCAAGAAATTCTAGAAAATCATTTCACCTAATTAAAACATTATAATTATTGTAAGTGCATGAAAAATATACTGGATATTCGATACTGTATTCGTTTCTTTACATTTAGCAGCTACACCTACAGCAGAAATGTTTTTTATGATTAGGAACAATTAGTCAAATTTAAAATATTTGACTTCTGAATTTTGGATGATGGATTATCAATCTGTACTTAAATTACTCACTCAGTCTTCTTTAATTTTGGCTTTTTTTCAGGAATTTCTTCAGTATCACTGTTAACTCCCTTCTTTGTCTTCCTCAAAGTCTTGCTATCTGTTATGTTTTGAGAATATAGTAATAGTAATAGTGATGATGATGCTGATAATGAACAGCAACAGTAACAATTACAAGAAACAAATAAGTAACAACAATAGCAAAAAGTAAGAATGAAACCTGAACAACAATTCATTTAAGGTAAAACAAAATCAATACTTAATGAAACATTACTTCATTTTTATTGCATTATATGTAAAAAAATATAAATGCTTAAACCCAAAGAAAAATGACACATATTTCAATTATTTATGGGGACCTTCTATTTACTAAATCACTTTAATGCAATAAAGAAAAATAAAGAAAAATCTTAACATGTAACACAGAAGAAAAAAGAAAAAAAGGAAAGAAAAAATAACATATTTCATGCAGAAGCTATGAACTCTTACAACAATATAATAATATACTTGAAATTACATTTCTTAAACTTACTAATGCTTTCAAATATATAAAGAAAACTATTTTAATATAAACTTCTGTTTTACATATATACTAGAAAGCAACAGAAATGTTTTCACATTACTGTACATAAAACAAAACCAAAATATTATATAAATTTGAAACAGATGATATATATTTTTTTCTTGAATTTTTCATGCATTCTATTAATGTTTGAACCAAAGTTGTAATGTGTCTTGTGTTGTAGTATCATATAAAAATGATGTATATTCTGGAAAAATATATTTTTTTAAATTTTATTTATTTATTTAAAAAAAGAAGAAATAATAATAAATTCATGCAGGAAGAAATGTTTGATTTTTCAACATTAAGTTATCACAGATGTACTACCTTAAGTAACTTTAACTTCTTCATTACTGAGATGGGTAACATTATTTAACAGTAAAATTATCAATTGTAGTAAAAGCAGATGATACCCAGACAGAGTACTGGACTGCTGTTACAGTCATTACATTGTTCCAAGATGTCAAGAACACTATTACATGCAGGCATCACAATTTAGTTGAAGTCTTTTTTATAATTTATATAACTGGGATTTTAAAAGAATATTTATTTATTTATTATTATTGTTGTTATTGTTATTATGATTACTTTTAATATTCAGCTGCATTAATAGACATTTATTATTTTCAGAACTCTTTAGTTTTAATTTCATTTTATATAACTTTATTCCTCTGAAGAGGCATTAAATGTTAATATAATTTTGACAATTTTCATTATTTTCATACTTTACAAAATAGAGGTTTGATTAAAAAAATAATAATAATAATAATAAAAATAAAAAATAGAAATTAAAAAAAAAAATAGATAGAGAGGATAAATAACTTTAAAACAGTTCTTACCTGAAGTTTAACAATGTAATTATGGGTTATTTCCTTAAAAGCTTTAGTCAAAATACAAAGATGATTAAACTGTTTCTGGTTCTCATCATAAATGATAAGGTGTACTGTTTACCGAGTAATCCTCTAAACAAATAGACAAATGTCACTTACTTGAAGACTTCCTTTTCTTCAATTTTCCAGTCAACTTTTGTTCATACATTTTTTTGTCAAATTGCTACCTAAAGAAAACAAAATAATAAGAAAAATGAAATGAAATGTACTTTTAGGCTATCAGGATGTCAACTAAACAGTTTCTCAACACTGAAAATTAAATTTTATTGTTATAAATGTTGTTGTATTAAAATAATATATAAAAAAGTATTAAAAATTACTAAAGTATATTATTTTAATTAGATCTAATAAACACGTTTCAAACTTGCAAATACATTTTCATTTCATTTCAGTTTTGTTTTGACGTCTGCAATTTCAATTATTTACACTATTTGCCGATTTATGTAAATCCTTTAATACTTTGAAAAAACCCCAACAAATACACGATTGTTAAATAAAAATACACATCTTTATAATAATTTAAAAAGCATAACTTACTAATATCCAAAAATATTGAAAGTTTAAAACTAATCCAGAATAAGACGTCTGCAACACTCTATAATCAGGGGAAACAACTCTATTTTACAGCAGCTAGTTAAAGTTTAAATGCAACACATTTCAATGACATCTGGTATGAATAGACTATAAACAGAATTTACAGAGAGATAATAATAATAATAATAATAATAATAATAATAATAATAATATGTTACTTTATTATAAACAGTCTTATTTATTCTTGTAATTTGTTAATAACAAGTATTTTTTTGCCAAACGTGTTTAGTAAAACGTCTTGTTATAAATTACATTAGCCAAAAAGCTTCATGCACTAAAACGAAATAGGCTGTAATAAATTAGCAACTAAACAACCACGAATACCGTGGCAGTTGCGAGGAGGGGCACATTAGAAACTTCACGGTTATCTAATACAATTTATTATTATTATTATTATTATTATTATTATCATGTTGTTGTTGTTGTTGTTTGTTTGTTTTCTTCTTCTCCTTCTTCTTCTTCTACTTACAGAATAATAGCTGTAGTAGCATCAGGAGATCTAATAGTAAAATTAGTAGTAGGCCTAGTAGTTGTTTATATATATAAATATAAAATGATGTGGTTGTTGTATATTAATAACAGAAGTGGCCGAATAGTAACAACAGAAAAACATTTTAAACGAAGACTTAATATGCCTAAAACAATGGCCGCCAGTTGAAACTGTTCCCCCTCGAACTATAATAGCAATTATGGCTAATATACCAATATCGTGCCGAATATAATATTCTGACTTGTTTGTCTTGGGGGCTACTGGCGGGGAAAACTATTCAGTGAAAGTAATTAAATCTTCTTTTCAAGGTGGTGGATAGTCATTTGCTTTCACCTTAGCACTCTGCCGTCAGGAACGCAATAATAATGCAGTTCTTTCATATGACAGGACGCATCACTTTCTGTTCATAATTGAATATTTTTGATGAATTAAAATATATAAAATATTTGATTTATTCAATAGCATTAGCAAGCACCAAGAAAGAAAAGAATTAGGTTACATTAGCTCCGAAAGAATTTATTCGTGACCGATAGTTTTTTAATTTTTAATTTTTTAATTCGCCCATTTAAAACAGTATGTGGGTCATTAAAGGATATGTTTTGGTCCACAGGATTATATGAACTCGTCAAAAAAAAATATAAACTGACTTAAATTGGTTGGATTCCTGTTTATTAAGCAGAGTAATGAAAGATGAAAACAAAACAAAGACTCAATACCCATTCTCAGCAACTGCTGATTCGATCGGCAGCTATTTCAGTCTGGCGAACCTATTTATTTGCTTATTTACTTATTTATTAAATTTCTCTTGTTGTTAATATTACAGTAATCATGAATAGTTAATGCGAACAATGTCATTATAAAACAATGTGTATGGATGTGTGTGTGTATGTACGTGCTTCACATTTATTTTTTATTTTTAGTATAAATATGAATTTGAAATGAACGGGACTTAATGCATTTGACCCACAAGACTGAAACACGATAAAAATAAAATAATAATAATACAAAAATAAATAAATAATAATAATAAAAATAAAAATAAAAATAAAACAAAACAAACAAAAACAACCTAAACAACAACACACAAAAAAAAAACAAAAAAAAAAACCCATCAACAAACAATCTAAACAATCTAAACAACAACATAAAAATCCATTTGCCACTGGCGTGTTGTTCGTTCTGTACTAAAATAAATTGATCAAAACAACCAGGAAATATTGGAACGGTTTCAGATTATCATTTAACACGGTGTATTATTCTCCACTGCATCAAGACCGAGCAACGAAGTGTTTTAATGTTCTTTTGTTTGCTAACTGCGAACTCAAAACTCATCTGAGCCGAAAGGACAAATAGAACATTTTATTCTAAAGGGTTATACACGTTCTGTGTTTGCATGTAAGTGATTTTTTTTTTTTTTTTTTTTTTTTTTTTTTCATGATTGTGCTTAACCGTTGTAATATGCAAATGATCATTTCCTGTTTCTGGGTTTCGGAGAGATATAGAAAATAAATAAATAAATAAATAAATAAATAAAAAAAATAATAAAAAAAAACGATATTGTTACATTTTCAGAGTAAGGTGTTTGAGGCGTAGGTGTGTGTCTAAGTTTTTTTCATATGTACACATATACACACGTACAGACACAAAAGAGTGCGCGCACGGACGCAACGCGCATAACAGCACGTACGCTCTCTTATTTACATTATATGTTAATATACTGTAACAAAAAAGAAACGCAAAGGTAGATTTTATTGACATATGGAATGTCTATCTAATGGATCAGCAGAATGTTCACATTTTACACACACTTTCGCAATTCATTAATATTGATGGTATTTCATTGAAAAGGTTAAAGTTCAAGGTTATAACAGTATAATATCAATACCTTGTGTGCCCACCATCGGAGTCCAGAACTGCCTGACATCTCCTTCCCATGGCAGTAATGACATTATGAATTACACCTTGTGGAATGGTGGCCCACGCTGTCTGTAGTAATAATGCCAACTGAGGACGATTCTGTGGCTGTAATTGATGCTGCCTCAGTCATCTATCCAACTCGTCCTATAAATGCTCTATAGAGTTCAAATCCGGAGATTTAGAGGGCCAGGGCAGGACCTGAATGTTATTGTTGTGTATGTACGCTGTTGTGAGTCTGGGTGTATGTGGTTTCGCATTGTCGTGCAGGAATACAGCGTTACTATTATTCATTCTTTTTCGGGAGAGTATATGTAAGCACGTGTATATGTTTCTGCTTGTGCGTATTAAGATAATTATATTCTAAAAGAATCAATTTTAAAATGTTTTACCGAGATCATATATATATATATATATATATATATATTAAAAATATATGATAAATATACCTCATTATCAAATATACATCAAGTGTTATTTTTTATTTGTTTTTTTGTTAATATATACGTAATGTGTACTTACCATCGTACATACAGGTACATACACACGCACGGACATGCATACGCACATAAAATATCTAATATTTAAGCAATAACTAACACAACTAACTGCTGAAACAAGGTCCATTTTTCTCAATGTGATTTCAAAGAAACATTCTGCGTGCATTGATTTAAAACCTAATCTTCATTACCTGCAGAAATCTATAATTAGAGATAAATAATTGTGCTGACATAATGTACGGACTATCTTGTTTGTCTAAGCCAAGTTTATGTGTTAAGTCTTTTGTAAGACATGGGATAATGAGAGTGTTATACGCTTGACATTTCTTTGCATTAATGGTACAGAAAACTGTTTCAGATTTGTCTTCTTTACAGTTTAAAGTATAACTAAACATACTTTTTTATTTATTTATTTATTTTTTTTTTTGGTTGAGATCTTGAATTACATTCGGAGTTGTTTATGCTTTTCTTTCTGTCTGTAAAATTATTATTATTATTATTATTATTATTATTATTAAAATTATTATTGTTATTGTTGTTGTTGTGTTATTATTATTATTATTATTATTATTATTATTCAGATGTTTTGGCTCTTTAATAATTGTTATGGGTTCAACTAATATATTCGTACTGGAATTAAAATCATAAAATATTTAAAGATTGACAAATAGTAGATTACAAACCTAATGTTGCTTTTTTTTTAATTAACTGAGAGAAGAGAGGGAGAGAGAGAGAGAGAGAGAGAGAGAGAGAGAGAGAGAGAGAGAGAGAGAGAGAGAGAGAGAGAGAGAGAGAGATGTGTGTGTGTGTGTGTGTGAGTGAAAGACTGTGAAAAAGGATAATTATATATTTGCATAGTTACAGATCTAAATTAAAGTTTTCGTGCTTTATGTTCACATTAATTTATCTTACTTATTCATTGTCATGAAACACTGTAATGGCTTTAGATTAATATTAGACTGAAATTGATTTTCCTATGGAATAATCCAGAACGTTTTTTCATATATTAGTGATAAAACATTGGCTGGAAAAAATAAAGACACACACACACACACACACACACACACACACACACACACACACACACACACACACACACACACACAACCGATGCAAATACAAGACATTAATGGTCATTTAAAACAAACTCCTCATCAACGTTTTACAAATTGTTTTTAATTTTTCTATCGATTGAATTTAACAATCTGATACAATTTTGTTATTATAGTTATTATATATATTATGAACAGGAATGTAAATGAACATTATTTATGCCGGGAAAAAAAAAAAAAAAAAAATAAAATAAAGGCTCTACAAAATTCAGTCTGCCACAAGCACTTGTCTTATTTGTAGAACGGTTCCAGGAATGCTGTTAATTAGCAGATCGACTTGTGAAAAGGGGCAGGTTTAGATTTATTGGCGAATAAAAGCAATAAAGTCAGAGATGACTCGCATACCTCGATGATCTGAAGCACTGTCCATATTAATTAATACTCTTCTTCATTATATTAACACTTGTCCACGTGAACATCCAGCGTCCTCATCCAATATTAAAGTGTATTCACCCTTTAATAAAGGTTTATAGCCGTGTCCCGTGTTTCTGCTTCATTTAGAAACTAATTGCATGGCATTTACATCATCGGGATTTCAGCATCCGTGCAGAAAGTGAGAGAATCTTTTGGCTCAAGGGACGCAAGCGATGAAGAAATCGACTTGAGGACTGGCTCAAATAATGTTGTTGTTGTTGCATTTCTACTGGTAGAAGGCGACATGTAATGTTTTAGTTATAGGATAACATAAATAAGAAAACGAAAACAGCACCGGCGTAATTATAATGATACTATCAGGAATAAAATACACCCACGGAACTAGTGTAATGTCTTCATTTTCTACTGTTATTATTATTATTATTATTATTATTATTATTATTATTATTATTTACGTTCTTGTAGCTTTTGGATGTTGTATTATCAGTATTGCTGAAATTACTAAATTCCATAAAATAATTTATTTACACATACTGATCTATTGCTACTATGTTACTAAATGATGTAGATTTTAAACATTATTTTGTTTTATTTTTCATATTTAAAAATTTAAATATAATAATAATAATAATAATAATAATAATAATAATAATAATAATAATAATAATAATAATAATAATAATGAATAATAATAATAATAATAATAATAATGATGATGATGATGGTGATGATAATAATAATAATAATAATAAAGCTATCTTATAAAATGTATTATTAAATCACTAGAATCGTTTCTTTTATTTTGGGCTTCAAACCTCTATTTCCTTGAGTATCTTTCAAGCAAACAACTGAAACGATAATGGCAATCGAGAAAGAAACTGAATTAATACAATCGCAATTGCTGCAATTTGTTAATTAATTGCACACATTCTTGAGGCAACCGAAGTATTTTTATACGAGCCTCGAGATAATACGAGAAAAAATTCAATTTCTAACACTTCTAGTCGTTGCAGGATTGGCAATTTCTTGTCGGCTTTTAGAAGACATCCCAGAGATTGAATACTGTAGCTGATAAGGGAGAGAGAGAAAAAAAAAAAGGGTCTTTGTTATTGTGATTGATGAGATTAGTTAGTATAAATCTAGCAAAGTGTATTACAGTGATTGAAACAAATAGTAGCTACAGCAGTGAATGGTCCCGCGGGTCCGTGCTTCCTCAGTTCGTGACGTCTCACGTGACGATAAAACAGTCTTTGTTTTGTTGTAAGGAAAAAAGTATTTTACTCTTTGAAAATTAGCCTAATATGTATTTGCGTTTTTCTGTATGTGGAGTATAGTGTGAGTGTGTATGTGTGTGTGTGTGTGTGTATGTAAGTATGTATGTATGAATGTATATATGTATAAATGTATGCTTGAATGTATGTATGTATGTATGTATGTATGTATGTATGTATGAATGCATGTATGTATGGAAGGATGGATTCATGAATGATGGATTGATAGATTGAAGTTTATATTGATGTATCTATGTAAATATTTTGTAAGGTATTTGATCGGCTTTTATCATTAATATCTATTGTCAACATATTTATGTGTAAGCTTATGTGTCTGCGCGCGCATGTTTCTCTCTACTTCCGCAATAACAAAGCGTTCTGGGAAACATCATTACGAGTTTATTTGCGGTCTGGAAAAAAGAGTATTACCATCAACATCACCGGACGAGCGTCATACCCCGTCGGCCATTTTCTAAACTGGAAAAAAAAAAAAAAAAAGACGGGAAATAAGATTTGAACCATTTCAGCAACGACCAACGACCAGTTAGTCCAGCGAGAGTCAGAAGGCCATTTGCAGTGTATTCCTGACAGATTAATTATCTCGATCATTATTTTGGCATTTGCCGTTCGAGGATACTAGCCTTAATTAGAGCTGCTTTGGCGAATTGCAAGTGTGTAAACACTGTGCCTTATCCATTAATAAAGTATGAAAGATGGCCGAGAGAAAAGCGACGTCTTAATATTGCGGCTCCCGGGACTGGATAACTTTCTAATTTAGTTTCGGCGAAATCTGCTGGGTGTATTGAACAGATCTACAAGCATATCGTCTTTCGGTTTTCGTGACATTTATAGATTAAGAAGGTTCCTGTATGCATTGGCTGATTGCTTTGAAGGTGAAGTACAAAAAGAACTCGAAAACACGTATTTAAAGTGCTTCACAACAGCTAGTTCTGATTAGCACGTTAATTTTTTTCATTCATTCATTCATTCACGTATTTAAAATTACCCTCGTACCAGCGAATTACTGCATAGTGTACGCACTTAATTAACTACGTAGCTTCGCATTCAGGTAATTTGTAGCTACGCACGTGCATGCTTAATTAACTATATATTTAAATTCATTAGTAATTGTGACCTCACGTTTTTGATTAAGTAATTCTGACCGAAATATAATATATAATGTAATATGACAATAATAACGATAACAGTAATGAGAGTAATAATGTCAATGACAATTATAATGACTATCGAAGGTAACGTATATGATGATGATGATGATGATGATGATGATGACGATGCTGATAATAACAACAACAGAAGCAACAACAACAGTACAGTTGTCAGAAATGTTTAACAAACAATATAAAAACTATTCTTTTTGGAATTATAATTGGCTGATAATAATAATAATAACAATAACATTAATAATAATAATAATAATAATGATAATGATGATAATAATGATAATGATAATGACAATAACAATAACAATAATAATAATAACAATAACAATAACAATAACAACAAGAACAATAACAACAACAATAATAATAATAATAATAATAATAATAATAATAATAATAATAATAATAATAATAATAATAATAATAATAATAATAATAATATCAGTAATGAGTCAAAGAACATAACCCACGTAAAAACAAATGGTGTGAGTTATAACCTGGACACAGGCGATCTGTTCTGAATTAGTGTGAAGAGGGTTTTTTCGTGCGAAGAATACTGCGAAAATACACAATAATGGCACTGCGGTCAGTGACATTTTTTTTTTTTTTTTTTTTCGTGGACGTCGAAAAACTTTCAACGAAACGTTATTAGATATTACATCAAGCTAACACTGTTCGTATGCTTCATTAATATAAATCGATTTAAAAAAAAAAAAAAAAAAAAAGATGTCGAAAAAAGCTGAATAGGAAAAGAAAAAGAAAACGATGATTTAAAAAAAAAATAAGTAGAAAAATGAAAATTAAGTAAAGCAAAATAATAAGAATAAAAAGAGAAAAATAAAAATAATAAAATTCATAAACTGAATGAGACGAAAATAAGTTAGCAGTTTATCGATAAATAATTATTAAATAATAATAATAATAATAATAATAATAATAATAATAATAATAAATAATAATAATAATAATAAATTTTAGACAGTTTAAAAATATAGATATGATAACAGTTTAGTTACGGTAACATTTTAAATATTCTAACAGTTTAATTATTACAACGGTTTTGATATAGTTTAAATATAGCAACGGTATAGTTATGTTAACATTTTAAATATGTTAAAATTTAGACATGATAAGCTTTATACATGTTAAGAGTTTAGATACAACAATTAATATATGTTATTAACAGTCTAAATATCTTAACAGTTTAAATATAACAACACTTCAGATGTCAATAATTTAGTTACAATAGTTCATGTATGTTAAGAGTTTAGATACGTGAACAATTTAAATATTAGATATGTTTAGAGTTTAGATATGCTAACAGTTTAAATATCTTAACACTTTAAATATAACACCATTTAGACATCAATCATTTAGATAGAACAGTTCATATATGTTAACAGTTTAGACATGACAATTGTTTAGATACGTGAACAATTTAGATATCAGATATGTTAAAGATATTAGATATGTTAAAAGTTTAGATGTGCTAACAGTTTAAATATGGAATTGCTTATAATCACATTCTTCTTCAGCTGCTGAACAGCCTCTGACAGTATTTACTCGGTGACTTTACATATATAAAGATTTAACGTTAGGTTTACAAAGAGCTAACTTTATGGGTTTTTTTTTTTTAACCTATTAATACGTTATGGTCAACACCGATTTCGCTGACAAGTATCAGTCAGTGACCGGTAAAAGCATCTCATTTGCGCGAGATGCAAAAATAAATTAGTGTTATTTCTCACCTTTCTTACCTGTCTGTTTGTGTGGCTGTGTTGATGAACAGCAAAAATACAATATCAGAAGACACGATAGAGGTCATTTACCGTTTTATCTCCCTACGTCTTCAGAAGAGAGCTTAAGAAAGGTGAAAGGGTAAGAAAGAAAAATAAACTGAAAGATGTCAGAGCATTTATTAATGGAAGAGTGGGAGTGTATGTTTGACAAAAACACACATAAGCACGTACATACACGCACCTGAGCATGCGTGTGGTTTTATTCTTTTTGTAAATCTTAATATACGGGCTTGTCCTAAACGTTGAATGGTCCAGCTTACCATGTTTTTTTTTAAAATTATTATTTTTAAGATTTAGTTATATTGTATTCTGTTTATTTAGTTATTACACACACGTACGTACATACATTCGTCAGCACGGACACTCACAGAGAGAGAGAGAGAGAGAGAGAGAGAGAGAGAGAGAGAGAGAGAGAGAGAGAGAGAGAGAGAGAGAGAGAGAGAGAGAGAGACAGAGATTTAAAATATAATTGTTATCAGCTTTGTTTTTCTAAAATAATACCAAGCTGGCGATGAAGTAACTTGTGATAAAATCTAGACATTATAATGAGATAGAAAACAAAACATTATTTCCATTAGCTAATACGTTACACAACTGTTGACGAGACAAGGCAGCAGATGAATACAGATAACAATATGTAATCGTAATTTTAACATTGCAAATATATACACATCAGTTAACATATGTCTCTGTCTGTTTGTCTGTCTGTCTCTTTTTCTGTCGCATTTCTGACTCTCTTTGTGTCTGTGTGTGTGTCTATGTGTATGTATATGTTTGAGAGAGAGAGAGATACATTTGGTGTACGTTATTTCGAATGTGTTTGGTTTGTGTATTTGTATCTAATTCTGTGTGTGTGTATGTGTGTGTCTGTCTATTTGTGTATATGTATGTATGTATGTATATACTTTACTATGGGAATTCAGATAATCTAAGATGAATAACTATACATTAATAACAACAACAACAACAACAACAACTTTATTAATAATGAAATAAATAAAATATAGTCAAAGAATTCCGAAACCAACCAAATCCATCTCATACAAAAATCTACATACCGTAATAACAAAAATGACAAAGACAAACATCCTCTGCTTATACAATCAATTATGGTCTTTGACAAAAACATATTTTTGCTCTTAACAAAATTATCCTCTAGTGTTTCAGGAACTCTAGATTCCCAGACAAGATTTATGCTGTACAACACTTGATAAAGCCATTTCCTATTTGTTACACTTACCTATTCAAGACATATCTGTTTGTCTTTACAGATGTTACAGGAAACCGATTTCCTTGGTGCTTCAAGGTTAATGATTACACCAACGTTAATATTTTATAAGTTGTTTTTTCTTTCTTTTTTTTTTCTTTTTCTTTTTGGAGTTCACTAACCGACATTAAATCGTAGAAAGATTTATTTTTTCTTTTCTTTTCTATAATGCCAGAATAAGAGGAAAAGGAGCATCATCTATCAAAAAACAAAACGAACAGACAGACAGACAGACAGAATATCTTTGACTATCGTTAATACTTTATCATCAAAAATCCTTTAATACACTTAATCCTTATATGTAATTCTTTACAGCAGGTAAACTCACAGCTTGCAAAAAATATTGTAATACATTAGTCCACTGAGGTTTTGGTTTGCGTAGGAGGACTCTGCTGTTACTATTGTGTTTCCGTCCATCCTATGCTGAAACAAAGAATCTTTGTCTTGTTACTGTTATTAGGTTAGCAAGTTACTGAATTAACGAGAAACGAATAGGAGAGTGATTATGATGTTTGACCTTCGCTGCTTTTTCACACCGAGCTGCAGGGCCGGATCTGAGTGCGAAGGCACCGGACCCAGGTTAATGCTGTGATTACCGTGTCTCCTGTTAAACAATGCACACGAGTTCCTTCCTTGGTTGGTGGACACGTTAGTGTGTGTAACTGAAATGAGCTCGCCAATTGCAGTTTGCGTGAAAATCGATATAATCCTTGATTGCCAGTTTGGAACTATTTGGTCAGGAACTAAGTAATCAGTTCGTCATTTATGAAATGTCTGAACACTTTTTTTTTTTTTTTGAATTTATTTCACACACAAACACACACACACACACACACACACACACACACACACGTTATACTGTGTGCGTGTATGTGTGTGTGCTCTGTCATGGACACTGCAGGTATCAGCAGATAATGGTTACGCTAGACAAATGGTTGTCATACAGACATTAAAACATATGATAATTTCTATTGTTTGGGTGAACATAATAGAAAGGTGGACGCCAGATATTTCCTGTACCAATCACAGTTTTGCGAATAGTTTACAAAAGTCCATTCTGTATACAAAATCTTCCCTGCTTGACATTAACCATGTCCCGCCATCCCCTAAACACAACAACATCAAAAGAAAAAAAGAAAGAAAACAAACAGCTAAGCAACAATGAGCAACACTGAATAACAACAAACAATAAAGGCTTAGTGAACGTTATCTGAAAAAGACAAAAAGCCAAAGAAGTAGAAATCAAAATCGAGGCGGTTTAAAACGGATTAGGTTTTATTAATTTTAGTTTTATCGATAAAAAAATATTTTATTCAGTATAATAAATGTTTAATATGTGTAAATCGTTGTCAAGATGTAAAATAATATTCTGGCGAATCCAAGAACTTACAATAAGGGATATTCAGTATAAAATCTGCTTTAGATTATAATGAATAGAGAATAATTTAGCGAATTTATCTTCTATATATCCATCCATCTGTTTTTCTGTTTCCACTTTGTTATGTAGGAACTAAAATAAGCCATAACAACAGCTCTTTCAGTAACAATAGCAACAACAACAACAAATGAAAATAATTAAATAATAAGATAAAATAAAAAAAAAAAAAAAAAAAATTATAACAAAAAATAAAAAAATAAAAAAATAACATTTCTTGGTGAACTGAAAATAACCTGGCCCTCTCTCTGGAATCTCTCTTATATTAACATATAAAAAAGTGTAAGACTGCTTTTATACATCAGACTAACTGAAATTACAACAACAACAACAACAACAGCAGCAACAATAATAATGAAAGTAATAATATATGTATATTATTGAAAATTCCAACGATAAAAAAAAAAAAAAAAAAAAAAAAATCAAATATAAATAAACGGTGGGTAAATATTTCTTATTTCGCGAAGATTCAAAGAACTCACTTTCATTTCACAGAGATATGCGAGATTCACTGAACTGGATTACTGGCACTGACGCAACAGATAATCAGATTATTCAGATAGCGTGACCGTTTATTTTGAAAATTGTATTTATGAACTCTGGGACTTAAATTTTGTAAAGAGATGATACCCACATTTGACGATATCTGTTGATGGAATCGTACGTACACTGGATATCGTATAAACATAATTTTATGGACTAGTTATTTATAAAGAGATTTAAAATCGATTAAACCCGTTTATGAATACAGAAATTAATAAACGAAATAAGACAGAGGACGAGCATGGTTTTTAAGAAAGAAAGATAAATAATAATAATAATAATAATAATCAAGAATACAACAATAGCAACAGCAGCAGCAGCAACAACAACAAATATCGATATCATTAAAATAACAACAACAAAATCAATCACAGCAGAAAATACAGAACATGTTAAATAACAACGAAGCCAAACACATCAAAATAGAAGTTCAAAAATATAAATAGAACAAAACACTAAAGTACTTTTCATAATTAAAAACCTAAGAAAATAAAAGAAGAAGAGATAAATAAGTAAATAAGAATAAAAATAAAGAAAATATTAATATACCAATGATAATGACAATGACGTTGATTATGATCTGAATGTGATAATGATGGTAACAATAATATACACACATACACACAAACCCATATACATACACACCCATACATACACCCATACACACACACCCATACATACACACCCATACACACACACACACCCCATACATACACACCCATACACACACATACCCATACATACCCAAATAAATTGTTCGAGGTCAAAGGACACGCTATTATGACGTCACTGCAAACTTTCTTTAACAACGTCTCACTGTGGAAACGCTGATTCACTATTTATATTTGTAAGTATAATAACAACAACAACAACAACAATTATTATTATTATTTAAAATTTTTTTTTTTTTTCTATTCTAAAGGTTATTTTATCTGAAATGAAAATGTACTGTTGTTTTGAAATGACAGTAAATATGTGTGTATTGGTGTGTGTGTGTGTGTGTATGTGTGTGTTATAATCTTTGATTAATTTTTTAATTTTTTTTTTTTTTGATTAATAAGAGAAAATAATTTTAAAGATCAGGTAAATGTCAGATAAAATAAATCTATTGTAGTTAACGTGATATAGAATAATTATTGGATTATAATATTATTTAAAAAAATTATAATTGAAATCGATCCGTTTATTTACTTCCTTTTTTTTTCTATAGTAAATATTGTCAGAATACCCCCCTCCAAAAAAATTAAAAGAAGAAAATAAAATAGAAAAGATCAAAAGAAAAAAAGAAAAAGAATTCAAATAATAATAATTAATAACACAAACAACAACAGCAACTACACAAACATAATAACATACGATACGACAAGTAAAAAAAGCCCACCAAAAAACTCTGTCAAATATACCCGCACTTGTCTTAATCCGAAAACACACACGCCACATAGAAAAAGGCTTGCCCTCCCACAGGGAATAAAAACACAGAGAAAAACGCTTTTCTACATTCACGAATACGAACACATGCTTGCACGCACAAATACGAAAACGCACACGCTCATATGTACATATGATACCACGTCGTAAATATTTTTGGGATAATAACGATAAGCCACTTACCTTAAGGAACATATATATATATATATATATATATAAATAAAATAAACAAGAAAGATAAAAGAGAAAAAAAAATAGAAAAAAATGAGAGACGTGACCTATTTAAAACAAATGACGTCATCACGTGCTATAAATAGAACTATTCCGACTGGTTATTTTCTCATCTTAATATACTGCAGTGTACTTTTCACAGAATTGATGTTCTTAATCTATTTTGTCTACTCGAATTTCTTTTCAGGTGTACTGTGTAACGTAACAGACGACACGCAAGGCAGCAAATAAAATATTCAGTGTGTCTTTACAAATTGCATTTTAAATGTCGCAGACACAGATCTAGTCTTTTGATTGTGCAAAATACCACGAAAGACCGGAATTTTGCGTGAGGTAATAAAAACAATAACGTATGTTTGAGGTTAATTAATAATTAAATTCAACAACCACACCCCCAATCTGCGCGTTCGAAACACAGGAAAAACGTAGAACTCATGGGGTTTTGAGTAGGAACGTTTTGTTATAGGATTATTATGCTTTGTAAGCAGTTGTTTTATTTATTTATTTGCAGATCTTTTTAAGCCATGTATATATAACAAAACAACAACTCAGCTAACGTTGAATATTAGTTTCAGCTGAATGTGCATAGCAAACATAACCAAATAGAATCAGCCTCGAACAAGATGGTGTCCAGCGACGCAGAATATGAAACATCTTTGGTTGTTACCAATCAAAAAGTTGTTTGAAGTCACGTGATCTTTCCAGACATTGTCGTTCGTAATTTAATATAAGAGAGAGAGAGAGAGAGAGAGAGAGAGAGAGAGAGAGAGAGAGAGAGAGAGAGAGAGAGAGAGAGAGAGAGAGATTCTATAAAATTAAAAACGCCCACAACATTTCGTCTTACACATTAGTGAACACACTAACCTGTCTGAGGTGACTAATGTTCATCAAGTCGAAATATTTCTAGGTTTACAGACTGACTATAACAAAATGTGATTTTGTAATAAACGCATCTGAGCCAAACCAAGTGTGTCAAGTAAATACACACACACACACTTCTATCTTTTTGAACTCGAATCACAAATCACAGAATCGCAGTTTCACGTCATCAAATTGGCTTACTGCTGTTCACTTGTCTGTGATTATGTCTGGAATGATTCGTAATTAAATCTGAAACACGCTTTATTTAGTTCAGTGTTAGAGATCAGGTCTACAAAACGATGGCAAGCAGGATCGATCCTCATTTGTGCAGCAAAAAAAATAAAAAATAAAATATGTATCGTTAGTTTCGGCTTGTGACCAAGACAGTTAATTAACACACACACACACACACACACACACACACACACACACACACACACACTCTCACACACACTCGCGTATTTATGTATATTTTAAAGTTGTATTTATGATGTCACACTGTGGTAAAAGTGACAATGCATAGTCATTAGCTTCGTTTTGCCTGGCTGGCTGTAGATGTAACTAAAGTTATTTAGACATAACAATATTTATAAAATATCAAAACATACCAAAAATGCTAAAACATTGTTTTCAAAACTGACATACCACACAGCTAATCGAAATTGACAAAATCCAGTGGTAAAACATTTCTGTTGCAATGTCATGAACGATTATTCTAAATTTAGTTTACAAAACTGTATTAAGAAAATATGGAAGGGATGATGTACAGAAGAGATATTTGAATTAACAATTTACTTAATATATATATTATATACACGTATGATTAAGGACCGCTGAAATATGGAGAGAGCGCGTTTATTTACTGCTTTTCGATTAGTATTAGAAATCTTTTATGAATAGGAATGGACATAGCAGTAATGAAGCACTGTCTATCCCAGTAAACTGACCACAGTTGGAAAGCAAGCGTTACAGCAAACGCTATTAAAAGTGATGAGATTGGGTGGCAGCTAGTTAAAGTTTACGGGATGTATGTAGCCAAAGATCTTTTAGTGTAGTTACTATCTTTGGTCAGTCAAGTAATTAAGCAATACAAGGTATCTGAATCTCTTTCCTATTGGCACAGCATTATTATGTACATGTGTAAATACAAGTGTATATATATATATACACACACACAAACACACACTCACACATTCAGAAATACGTAAGTATACGCAATATCAATCTGGTGATATAAAACTTGATGCCAAAGTCAGGGTGGCTTCCATTATTAATTGTTGTTTTGTTTTGTTTATTTTATTTTATTTTTTAATTATTTATTTTATTATTATTATTATTTATTTATTTATTTATTTATTAATTTATTTATTTTTTATGTATGGATTGTATCCCCTTCTTATACTGTGCTGGTCGACGTTGTTTTTATACTTGTCACTGTTTCCGATGCTCGTATATCATAATTATCGCTACGATTGACGATTTTGTTTCCTTTGGTAGTTTTGACGATGGTACTGCTGTTTTCATTACTGTTGTTATTGTTAAGCTTTCTTCATTTAAAGTTAGGCATTGTTTCCGTTTGCGACCTCATATTACGGCAACAACAACAACAACGACAACAGCTGCTATTTTTTTTTTCCGAAAATAATCGAAAGCGTCCTTGCAGCTAATTTCATCTCTGACAGATTACGTTACAACACTCACGATTTCTTTCTGCTACGTCCAACATTAAATAACCGCTGGTTAAACAAAACTGCCAAGTGTCTTTTCACAAACATGTTTTTCCATTAGGTTTTTAACATTGTTTACTTTACTTACCAGCTCATCGATTTCTCAGCTCTCATGCTCTCTCTCTTTCTCTCTCTCTCTCTCTCTACGATGGCGCAGGGAAAGAAAACATTCACGAACGCCTTCGTTTTAGTGTCAGGTTATCGACTTTTTGTGCGGTGGACTGACATGTCCATCGCGCCTTCACACTCTCTGAAAAGAGTCTGAACGTATTAGCGAGATGCAGTTCCGGCCTTCAGAATCGCCCCCATAACTACGAAAGTGGCGTGACTCTTGAAAATTTCTATATTTGAAATCCAGTCGTAAAGCGGAACGTTTTTTGAACTGACACTAATTAGAAAGTTAAAGAAGAAACGTAAGTTAAAAAAGAAATTCACGAAATCGCTCGATACACGTGCAACGTATGCTGTATGTGTATGTATGCGTATCTCTCTCTCTCTCTCTCTCTCTCTCTCTCTCTCTCTCTCTCTCTCTCTCTCTCTCTCTCTCTCTCTCTCTCTCTCTCTCTCTCTCTCTCTCTCTCTCTCTCTCTCTCTCTCTCTCTCTCTCTCTCTCTCTCTCTCTCTCTCTATATATATATATATATATATAGAGAGAGAGAGTGGCAGACAGAAAGAGAGACATTGAAAGACGAAAACAATAACATTTCCAGAATATTTGACATAAATTATTACTGCATCGTTAACTGCCTAGACAAATAACAGAAAGCAGAACAACAGAATTTACACAAATTAGAGTCCGTATGGATATCTGCTATGCCAGATTTAGTGAGTATTACTATCATGTACAAGCAAAATATTTATTTTTTAATTCTTCATCGGCTTGTTCGTTCCGAGTCATTTGCGTGCTTGTACCATATTAACTTTGCCATTTGTTTCCGCGTTATCCAAAATGAACCACAAGATGAGCTATTGTCAGAGCAGTCTTTTGTATATTGTAACATACGAGTAATATCGTGGGTTACAATTAATGTAGCATTAATTTTATTAGTTTATTTGTATAGTTCTTCTCTTCAGGTCTCGGTCTCTCTCTCTCGGGGTCTCTCTATCCTTAACCATTTGAATGATGCCACGTAACTTATTAATCAATTAAATGCGTTCATCAGAA